>SNQJ01S0000378.1:135858-233217 GCA_010110895.2 Picea sitchensis
CATCAACACCATGGGGTCTGAGTTAGTGGTATTGGGAGGGATAAGTGTCACCTCATGGTGAAATCAGACCCCCCAATACCACTTACCACCTCAGGGGGGTCTGAGTAAACCACTCTACCCCTCCAAAACTACCCTCCCAAAAATTTAAACCGTTTTTTTTCCTGTTCAACACTTCATCTTCCGAGAGGGATTCTGGGCAAATGGAAACTAATTTTTAAAATCCGAGAGAGGATTTTGTTCAGAACTGGATGAAGAACCAAAACCTCTCCAAGAATTTACACAAGTGTCAGAATATGGGAGAACCAAATCCATCTTTGAGCCCCATTTTTCAGTTTTTCATTTTTTCCTGTTTCAGTCATGATTTTACGGGAGCTGTTTCGGCGAATTGGAAATGAATTTAGAAAAACTGAAGGAGATTTTTATTCAGAACAAGTTTATCTACAAAATCCTCCCCCATATTGTACATAGATATATTGGAGTAGGAGAATCAAAGAGATCACTGGACCCTATTATTCAAAATTCTGGGAGGAAAAAAGTCAAAGGACATATGGTAAAAATTAGGTGATTGTACGCAAAAGTTGTGGAGATGATTTCAATCCCATTCCAGATGTTAGTGGAATGAAAAAAACGCAACATAAGTCAAGGAAAAATCAAAACAAATTCCACTCAATTAGCACCATAAATTCGATCAGATTCACAAAATCCCTATAATTTGTAATATGAGATTCAGTTAGATTAGAATAAATCATGCTCATTTATGACAGGGCTTTGTAAATAAGTTATAAATAGTTATGATTTCGAAGTATGAAGGGTTGGTTCCAGTTAGAAAATATTGGCTTATGTTGGGACCTGTTGGGAGATATGACCAATTTTTCCCACAACAACTCTTTAATCAAATTACAGTAATATAGGGCATTGTTACAAGATTCTTGTGTTGATTTCATTGGTGAAGTTTTTTCCCTGATATTTTGTCTCTTCCTGATAATCATTTTGATTTCTACATTCTGAATTATCCCAAGAAGATATAGGACATAATTTGTTTGAATATACACTCTGTCACTGAATTTGGAATAATTTCTATGTTTTCGACTGAAGATCAAAGGCAAAATTCTTCACTGCTCTGTTTTTTATTGGATCTCTAAACCCATTAGTCTCATCCATGCATAAAATTTATAAGGATCCATTGAATTTTCCTATATTTCCCTACAACATTGGCCTATTAAAGTTGCCTTGATTAAATAAAGTTGTGACTCCATTGCCCAATGGCCCATTTTCTCCTATTCCAACCAAAAGTTTAAACCCAAAAACATTGTATTTCATAACTAGCCTAAGATCCATACTCAAACAAATCTAAAGAAGAAAGAGAGATCCCTCTCTAAGTATTGGAGGGATAGATCCTCGACTCCAAGTGGTTTAATGTTACCTCTGTGATTGCGTCCATAGACTTGGGAAAATTATAGAGTGATAACATAATGACGACTCCATTGGGGAACTTTCTCCAGTAGTGCACTTCAAGTTCCAAATATGATTACTGATGGTGGAAAGTGATCATACACAAGAAGGCTGAGATCATTCACCTGGTGACTCTAATATCCAGATCAGTTCCAATTCGAAGACTCCACTAGAGGAAGAAACATAAACATGACCAAGCACTCTAGAAAGAGCTGGTATTCAAGCTCAAATTGTATTCAAGACATTTTTGGTTTTATCTGTAATTATGTCCTATCTTTTTCTAATATGGATCAAGAGTATATTGCCGAAGTTTACATTGATCATTTGAAAATTGATGAACCTCAAGAGACTAAGCCCCAAATTGTATATCGTGTACATACTCATATACTTATGCACATCCCAGATGAATTTGTAGAAATCCTAGTGAGACACAAACCTCCTGATTTATCTCCTACCATTGTTGAAATTCCAGTTAGCTATAAGACCATTTCTTTACCTCCTGTACCTGCAAAAATACTAGATAGATGCAAGCCCCTAGATTTTCCTCCTATTCTCGATGACCTCCCTTCCAATTACATCAATAATCTGCCCAGGTTTGATGGAGAAAATGTGAAGATCACTGTTGAAAAGCATATCCAAAGTCTTGAGGATTTTCTTGATCGGTTTGAGGTAGAAAATGATGATGTCTGCATCAGAATGTTTTCCCTATCATTGCAAGGTAAATTCAAAAATTGGTTTAAGAATCTTCCAGCTGCAAGCATTAGCAATTTTCATCAATTTGTAAAAAATTTCATAGATCGATGGGTGATCATGAGAAATGTCTTTCTCATCCTAGAAGAATATGACCATTTGAAAAGACAACCAGGGGAGACAGTACATAATTTTTCAACAAGGTTCAATAAGGTATATCATGCAATGCCTGTTGATATAAGCGCCCCCCCCCCATGATAAGCTCACTTGCATTTCCCAGATTCCTTCGATCCTGAGATGGAATTCCAATTAAGAGAAATGAATAATGCAACCCTTGAAGAAATGAAAAATATTTCAGTTGATGTGGAAGCTAATTTGCTGAACAAAATTTCCAAGTTAAGGGCATAAGAGAAAGATAGAACAAAAAAGGAATGGATGACATCTTCAGAAGTGAAACTAGATGTCCTTTCAAACACTATAAAAGAGATGATGCAGACGATTAGCAGGGAAGATAAACTTGTTGTTCAAAGATCACATGTTCCAATAGTTCCAGAACAGACAAGGATCAATGTCCCCAAACACTTTGTAGCTCATCCTTGTTATCATGGATTGGATAATGATTGTTTCATGTATTCAATTCACAACGTAGTCAAATATGAAGCTCAAAATCATCTTGTTGAAGAGCCATCAACTGATATGATGTGCATGTTTGATGACCTTGCATATGTAGATTATTTTCTAGGATATGATCATCAGGGTGATGATTATGTGGTTGAGTTTGATAATGACCACTCAGAGAAACCAACACTATCTTCATGGGAATAAAAAGTCCAATTATCACAATGCCAAGATGAAAATCAAACTCTGCATACTAATAAAGATTGCAAGGAGGAAAATGAAGAAAGTTTTCAAGAAAGTGCAAACTTCCTGCCCCTATGTTTTGCCTCGCTCCTAAGAAAACATTGCAAGAATATTGTAAATAGTAAGAATGAGGAGTGTTCTGCTGAACCAGTTGAGGAAAAAAGGGATGATATAGAATCTTCTTCAGATCCAGAGGTGCAAAATTTGAATCTTTTTGAATGTCAAACCTCAGATGAAATCATGGAGCATGGGTCAGGTAATGAACTGATCTATTTTGATTCTTTGCCCTTATGCTTTAGTTCATTTCAGATTGTGAGAAAGAATCTTAGTCATATTCTGTTTGAGAATTGCAGTGTAAGCCATGAAATGCCAGTAGAACCAATGCCACCATCATCTAAAGCACTTTATGACCCAATAACGGATATGTTGGATAAATTGTGTTTTCAAAGTCAGTTTTCATTTACCCCTAATGATTTCAAGAGATGTTATGACATGGATATGATCAGACAATGAAATCCAATGTCTTGTTCGGTAGAAGTATTAGTACAAAACTCATCAGATCAAATACAAGCATGTTCCGAGTCACTTGAAGACATAGAGAACACATGTGTGGCACCTGGTCATGAGGTTGAATTGATTGAGTCAGAATATCCAGTAATGAGTAAAGTCTATCTTGATCCAGTGGCTATTTATATGGAGAAATTGTTCATCATAGAGCCACAATGCATTCTCATTATTTTTGTTGTCTGTCAAGTTTATCAAGATCCTTGTGATGAAGATCAGGCTGGAAATATCCACTACATGTCATTTTCAATTATGTTTCTAAGTTGGGTGAAAAAAAGTGAAAGGGCCAAGGTATTTGATCCAATATTCAATTGGTTATATTGGATATTTCATATTGATTGAGGTCGTGCATTCTCAGGTTAGAATATGATGTATGTACATAAATAAGATTGTCAGATCAACATCTTTTAATTATCAGATTTACAATATGCAAATAAGCTTGCTGGGCAGGCATGCTTCCATTTCATTTCAGTGTTGCTTTGAAGATTTAGTCAAGCTTGGAATAGGTATAGGTTACAGATTTTGGGATCAACCCAATGGATAAGGAACTAGTCTACATGTTCAGAGTTCAGTGGTTCTTGACACCTCCTGAAAGAGATGCCATCATCAGGTGGATCTTATGTTGAGGTCCTATAATCATAGGTAACTTGATTGTTCAACTGCTTATTTGGCGTTGCTCCCATGATGAAGACATCTGTCTTGCTAGGCTCGGTTGATTCTCCCCCCCGCCCCCCCAATATATTTTGCTCGATCCTTCATCACTCTGTTGCATCCTTCATCCACCTCTACACCACTCACTCCCTTGTCCATTTGTCCCATTGGCTACATTTCGCCCGTCATTCATCCCTGCATGAATAAACAGACTTAGGATAAAAAATAAAATATATTAATTAGATTATAACATAGGATAATTAATAATAATTATTAATTAATCATTACTAATAAGGTTAGTTTTATTAAGTTAGTTGTTTAAAGTTAGCAATTAGAATAGTGTTTGATTAATAAAAAATTAATTAAAAAATAAATAAAATAATATTAACAAAATAAAATAAATCATAAATAAAAACATTAATTAAAAAACAAAGTGAAATAAAAAATATAATAAAAAAAAACAAATAAAACAAAAAACAATAAATAAAAAAGAATAAAAACTAAAATCTACTATCCTAAGTCTACAACCCACCACATTTCCCCCATAGCTCGGACCCCCCCTCATGTCACATCAACACCATGGGGTCCGAGTTAGTGGTATTGGGAGGGAAAAGTGTCACCTCATGATGAACTTGGACCCCCCCCTGCCAATACCACTGACCACCTCAAGGGGGTCCGAGTAAACCACTCCGTCCCTCCAAAACTGCCCTCCCAAAAAAATAAAATCGTTTGTTTGCCTGTTCAACACTTCTTCTTCTGAGAGGGATTCGAGGAAAATGGAAATGAATTTTCAAAATAAGAGAGAGGTTTTTGTTCAGAACGAGCTGAAGAACTAAAATGTCTCCCAGAATTTACACAGGTGTCAGCAGCTAAGATAATTGAAGCCATCTTTGAGCCCCATTTTTCAGTTTTTCATTTTTTCCTGTTTCAGTCATGATTTTGCGGGAGATGTTTCGACAAACTGGAAATGAATTTAGAAAAACCGAAGGAGTTTTTTGTTTAAAACAAGTTTATATACAAAATCCTCCCCCAGATTGTACACAGATATCTTGGATTGGGAGAATAGAAGATATCAACGGACACTATTATTCAAAATTTCGGGAGGAAGAAAGTCAAAGGACAAATGGTAAAAATTAGGTGATTGTACATAGAAGTTGTGGAGATGATTTCAATCCCATTCCAGATGTCAGTGGCATGAAAACAAAGAAACATAAGTCAAGGAAAAATAACAACAAATTCCACTCAATTAGCACCAGAAATTCGATCAGATTCACAAAATCCCTATAATTAGTATTCCGAGATTCAGTTAGATTAGAATAAATCCTGCTCATTTATGACACGGATTTGTAAATAAGTTATAAATAGTTCTGATTTCAAAGTATGAAGGGTTGGTTCTAGTTAGAAAATATTGGCTTATGTTGGGACCTGCTGGGAGATATGATCAATTTTTCCCACAGGAACTCTTTGATCAAATTACAGTAATACAAGGCACTGTTACATGATTCTTGTGTTGATTTTATTGGTGCAGTTTTTTCCCTGATATTTTGTCTCTTCCTACTAAACATTTTGATTTCTACATTTTGAATTATCCCAATAAGATATATGACATAATTTGTTTGAATATACACTATGTCACTAAATTTGGAATAATTTCTATGTTTTCTACTGAAGATCTAAGGCAAATTCTTCACTAGTCTATTTTTTATTGGATATCTAAACTCATTTGTCTCATCTATGCATCAAATTTATAAGGATCCATTGAATTTTCCTATCCTTCCCTGCAACATTGGGCTATTAAACCTACCTTGATTAAATTAAGTTGTGACTCCATTGCCCACTGGCCCGTTTTCTCCTATTCCAACCAAAAGTTTTAACCCCAAAACACTGTATTTCATAACTAGCCTAAGATCCATACTCAAAAAAATCTAAATCAAAAAGAGAGATCCCTCTCTGAGTCTTGGAGGGATAGATCCTCGACTCGAAGTGGTTTGATGTTACCTCTGTGACTTCCTCCACATCCTTGGGAAAATTACAGAGTGATAACACCCTGTGATTTCTCCACATCCTTGGGAAAATTACAGAGGATGGGCCAGGAAGAATTTGCATGGTGCAAGGTGAAATCTTCACGAACTGAATATGGAGTGAAGGCGCACATGGACTATTGGACCTAGAGGACACGTGGTGGAGATCCATGTGTTTAGAGGAAAGGTTCTCTCTAGAGAGGAGAGAGAAGATGGGAAGATAATTGGAAGGCTGAAGTCTGAAGAATATCACAACTATTGGTTGTGGGAGAGACGTGAACCATAGATTGGGTCTCAGATACATTCGTCGTTTTGGATATCGGGAAAAAGGGAGCAAGCTACTCGCAAAATCTTCAAATCATGGAGTTGCGAAGAGGATTGGCCCGAGGTCATGTGAATAAGAAAAGGGGCTTAGTAGGATCCCACGGGTCTCACAGGTCCTGCGCCTAGGATAAAAAGGGGTCCGTGTAAAATGATTTGTGGGGCCAACAAGGTCCCGAAGAGTCGATTCATCTCAAATTATTGAAGATCCTTGATCAGGAGGTTGTGCAACCCCTAAGAGGGGAGGGGGGGATGCATCAGCCAGTAACATCATGGACCTCATTGGTGAGGAAAAATTCAACAGAGTTCAACTTCAAGGACTTCATAGATCAGTTCATTCACCCAAATGTTTGTAAGCTGAACAACAACACATAGCCAAGGATCATTGAATAAATTTAGAAGTTCTTGCACCTATCTGATCAATATAAGACATGGGATTGGTATTTATACCAAAAGCACACAGAGATAAGAGTATATGGGTGTGAGTTGCCTCCTTACAAACTACCCAAATACCTCTCAGTGAGGATTTTTTCACTAGAATACATAAGACAAGTGGTCAATTTAGATGACATTCATTTTGTTGCAGCAAATAAGAAGTCCCAACTCATAATCAAAACTAGGTTGGACCTTTCACCTGCAATAGTAGATCAACAAAAGAAGAAGAAAATAACATTTTGAAACAAATGAGGTTTCCTTTAAGTTCCACTTGGGCATATGACCCATTTGGTGTGATTTATGAACTCAACATCAAACAAAGGAGAACTCCTTATGTTCACACAAAGAATCCAGAGGTGGAAAGATACATGAACCAAACAGAGTGGCAAGAGAACATATTGCAAGAAACAAAGGAGCAACATATCTATGCAACCACTTCATAGACTAATACATCCCAAAATAAAGAAGATAAAAGAGCAAGGAAGGAGGTTCCACCTTCAGTCACAAAGGTATCAGCGGAGGATTTCCAAGTATACATAAAAAGGGCTAAAATCAATCATACACCAAATTTACTCAAGGAGGGAGAAATGAAGTCCACTATAGTCTTGGAGGGACCACACTCTTCAACCCATTCTGAAAGTCTGGTTACAGGCTCTCCATCATCACCAACATCTCAATGAAACCCAAACACTACTATGATAACTGAATCAACTCATGGGAAAAAAGAGTCAAATATTTTTGACAAATATAAACAGATCAAGCAAAGGAATGAGCTCCTCAACATTAACACCTACACTCAGTTTTGGAAGAAAACCTCCACTGTTCAACACAAACTGTTGTCATCCTTTGACACAGAAAGAGGAAGATTTCAAATGGAATTATTACAAGCACAAGTTCCCCATCCAAGAATAGTTGTAGACTACAAAAAGACTGCCTTTGAATTTGATGTAAAATATGTCCATCCAGTGGACCAGATGGATATGCATAGACAAACGGGAGAATTGATATTCTCAACCTTGAAAAATACCTCAATGACTGCTTCTAAGTTGCAAGTATCCTTAAATAGCATCCAATCCCAATTAAATCTTGAGAAGATTTCTTCTTTGGCCAAAGATAACAAAATAAAATCATTAGAAGAATTGGTTTTGAAGATTGGATATGACCCAACAAACATCAAGGCAACAGTGGAGTTGTTAAAGAAGAAGAATGTTGATATAGAATCTCTGAGAAAGCAGTTGAAGATTCCAACTACAAAATATTCACAGACCAAAGAAGTGGCTGAGACTGAAAGCCACAAAGAAGAGATGTTAAAGTTAATCATGGAACAAAATGCACAAATACGAGAAATGGAAGAAAAAATGGACAAACTAATAAAGGAAAAGGAACAAAATGTGTCGATGGCCATGATCCCAATAGAGTAAGTCCCTCTGACAGGAATCGGAACAACATAAGGGTCCACATTAGCATAAATTCCATCAACAATACCATCAACAATCCCAATACAAGTTTCATATGCATCTGACAAACTTGTAAAATCCATGGAAGATATGTCCATACAAGAGGAAGAAATAAAAAAACTACAGGAAGGGGTGAAGACATTGCATAATTGAAATCAATGTTCTAGGCCAGTCACCAGGCAGAGATGCATAAGTTTCAAAGGCTCAGTCAACAATTACAACAATTAGGGAAAGAGACTTCCATGGAAAATACCTTAGCCCAAGATAAGGAAAACATTTGGATAGATATCAACAAATCAATGTCAGAAATATGGCCCTGCATACAAATAATATTTTAACAACATGCATTAGTACAGAAAGTCAGGGGAGCAATTGAAATAATCAAGGAAGAATTGGGAGAAAGACCCACATAGGCCACATAACTTATTAGATTTCTAAACTCCAAAAACAAACATGAGTTATAAGAACTAGAGATTGAGGACATGACAAAAACCATCCTTGAGATCAAGAAGGTTCTGACCAAGAAAGGATTAATGTTATAGCTGGAAGAAAAATCTCAAGTGATGGACATAGGTGTGCAGAGGTTCTTCAGTAAGTTTGAGGTGCTACACAAGAAAGGGCTTTCTGGATTATTAGTACTGAATGTCAAATTGATCACTCTGTCTGATTACAAACAAAAAATGAGCACAGTGGCAAAGGACAGTTAAAAGTTTGCAGGGATACAGGGAAGCATCACTTGTAAATATTTCTTGGAGACACTAGAGTTAGACTTAAGCATACAACATGAAATTAATAACATCTTCATCACTAATCCTACCTTTTCCAAATACACAGAGATGTATGAAATATACAGGAAATTACTAAAGATTTCCATCCCAAGTAAAAAGAGGTGGGGATATCTATGCACATTACTTGAGTAGAGACAATTTTTGTGTTCTAGTCAGCATGGAGAAACAACTAGCCAAAGTCAAAGAGATGAGTCATCACCCTTCCACCAAATCAACACCAGAGATCTGAGCAAATTTGCAAAATCCCTACATTTTGTATTTAGAGATCTAGTTAGTTAGATATTCCTCCATAATATCATGATCATTTATGACAGGATCTGCTGTAAATAGTTGTATAAATACTTCTCTCTTCGAAGTATCATGGGTTGATTTTTTCACCCAAGAGCTATTGTGTAATTTTTTCAAAGGATTGACGAGTAATAAAAGAGGCTTATTCACAGGATTCTTGGGTTAGATTTTTGGTGTTGTGCTTTCTCTCTTTGTCAAATGTTTTTTCTATTCTCTGTAATCATTGCATGTGTTTCCAATTCTAATCATTAAAAGAAAGTTAAAGAACAAAATTTATTTCATTATACTATGTCTCTAGTTTTCAATTGTTTTTCATCTGAAACTAAGTAAAATAATTCTTAACTGCTCTCGTACTTAGTGGATTTTCCCCTCTTTTCCTCTTATTCATTTAATTTGATTCTAATAGATCCAACAATTTTACTACCTTGCCATGTGGAGAAAACCTTATGAAAATATGAAACAAGTCCTTATATTTAACTACAGACCCCATATCCCAATGGAAAATTAAGCATTCATTCAACCATATATTTCAAACAAACAAGCATTGAACTTTCATAACTAGCCTAACACTCAAAACTCAAACAAATATAAATATTATAGAGAGATCCCTCTCTGAAGCTGGTAGGGCTAGATCCCAACTTCCAAAGTGGTTTGGTAGCTACCTCTATATTTTCTTCTACAACCTCTAGAAATTACAGAGTGATAACATAGTGAAGACCATACTGGGGAATGAACAATTTTTCCAACTTTATTAATTATCTTCCCTAAGTAAGAAAACTTTATTTCTGAACAATCAAAGATTTAAATTTTCAGAGATAAATTTTCATAGGTTGTAAAAATTTGTAAATAATTAATTAGGTTTTTTAAGTTTAAGTTCTGGCTCCAAAAATAATTCACACCGGATCTCATCCTAATCTAGAACTTGTAAAAGTAGTAGATAACCTTGAAAAATTGATCAGAAAAAGAAGTTTAGCAGAAAGTCAAGGGAGTAGTAGTCCTTCTCCTAGGGAAAACTCTCTTCCAGAGAAGTTTGTCACAATCCAAGATATCAAGTTTTATCTACCATTTGAGCATAGCCTATTCAAAACCAAATATGATATCTTTGTAGATGAAACAATTTTAGATCAATCTATCCTCCAACCTAATACACCTAAAAGACACTCTCCTAGATCAGATCTTGATCAACAAATCTTGCAAAATTTTGAGAAGTGACAATATCTAGCATCAGACTTTGATAAAGCTTTGCATAAGGCCTACATTCAACAGTATATTGATCTTTCTTCCCTGGCCATCTCTACATCATCTATCAATCCTCAATCAGTTCATCCTATATATTCCATCCCTGCCTCTTCCATATCTTCCACCACTTCTCCAACTACTACACAAGTTGTGATCCATCCTTTCATAGGAGTTCCTACTATCCATCCTCCTCCACCAATCATGGAATCAAGATATGCTCCCCTCGTTTTGGTTGCTCCCTTGCACAATATGCCACAGTATTATCAAACTAGGATTCCTCAGTTTGATGGCACTAGAAATATGACTGCACAACAACATGTTGACAAGATGAATCACTTCTTTGACCTATAAGAAGTTAATGAGGAAGATGTCAAAATGAGATTGTTTTCTGAAAGCTTAAATGGAGAAGTTAGGAAATGGTTCAAAGCCTTACCAGCTACTAGTATTAATGACATTACTGCCTTTCATCAATCATTCCTCAATAGATGGGAAGTTAAGAAAAATCCACTTCAAATCTTATCTGAATATGAAAGTATTAAAAGAAACCAAGGGGAAAGTGTACAAGATTATTGCACTAGATTTAACAATATTTATAATGAAATTCAAACAAACATTAAACCTCCTCAAGGTTTATCTTTGATCAAATTCCTTGATGGTTTTGATGCTGACATGTATTATCAATTGAGAGAAAGAAACCCTGCAACTTTGGAAGAAATGAAAAGACGTGTTGTGAGTGTAGAGGCAAATCCATTAGCTAAGAGAGCTAGACAAAGAACACAGAGGAGGGTAACTATCAAAGAAGAACCATCTACCTCTTTTGTTGATGCTAAAATAGAATCCTTAGTCAGAACCATGGAAAGGATGATGGAAATATTAGACATCAATGATAGAAATTCACTAAGAGAAAATCATCCTGGTTCCCAAATCAGAAATCCTAATTTTAGGAGAAATCAACCCCAAATCAAACAAAGAGAACGAAGATAATAAAGAGGCCCAAATCAACATATTAGGCCCACTTTTCAAGAAAATTATGTCGATGAAGGGGAAGAAACAATTGAGGGACTTGATCAGTTTAAACATTCATGAAAAAACTTTGCACAATGCCATGCTGGACTTTGGTGCTTCCCACAACCTTATGCCTAAGGTTTTTATGGAAAAATTAGGACTTGATATCACTAGACCATACAAAGATTTATATTCTTTTGATTCAATTAAAGTAAAATGCATAATTCTTATCAAAGATTTGTGTGTTACTTTAGCACAAATACTAGCCAAGAGTATGGTAATGGACATAGTTGTTGCAGACATACCCCCTACATATGGCATGTTATTGTCTCTCTCATGGGGAGCCAAGTTACAAGGTACCCTTCAACTGGAAATGTCTTATGCCACCATTCCATTATTTGTTCAACGAAGGAGATTATATAGGGAGACACTGATGAAATACATGGTTAGTAGTCAAGATAAACCAAACAATTATCCCTTATATTCTATTCATTCAGACCTTGATTCTTTTATTTTGTACAATGATGGAGATATGGAAAGAGAGATTGTCAATTTAGAAGATGATGTTTATAACATAGAAGAAGACAAAATAGTTGTTGAAGAAAATGAAACAATAATGGTGAAATATGATAAACAAAAGGAACCTCTATGGAGTTTATACTTTGATGGTGTTGTTAATAAGGAAGGATAAAGAGTTGGTGTGTGGGTTTCTAATTCAAAAAAAAATCATACAGAAGGTCATTGCTATAAGTTAAATTTTCAGTGTACCAATAATATAGTTGAATATGAAGCCTTAATGCTATGTTTGCAACTTTTAAAGAATCTTGGTACTAAGAGAATTTCAATTAGGGGTGATTCTGAACTAATAATAAAATAGATCAAGGGTGAGTACTCTGCTAAACACCCAAGATTGAGAGCCTACATAAATGTTGTCCTAGATTTTCTGCAGTTTTTTACTGAATATGATTTGTTAGTCATTCCCAGAGACCAAAAAATTCTTGCTAATGGTCTGGCTATCTCTGCGACTACTTGTAAGATACCATTTCATCCTAACCACCAATACACAATTTAATTGAAATGCAAACCTGATGTCCCAAACACCATTAGGTATTGGTAAGTTTTTGAAAATGATGAACAAATTGAAAATTTATTGCAATCAAAAAATGATTTTGAATGTGCCAACATAGATGTTGATAGTGATGATGAAAAAGAAAATGTAGATAAGATAGGTTTAGAAGAAATAAATAAAAAACAAGAAGATCTGGACATTTTGAAATTGAAAGATAATATTCTTCCTAGAGGGTTAGTCCCTTTGGAAGAGCTGTTTGATTTTGATGATGTGGCCAAAAAACCTAAAATTGAACCTATTAGAAAGGAATTTGAATATTGCAACATAGGAACTGAAAAAGAACCAAAGATGATTAAACTATCTAAATATTTACCTCCTGCTCAAAAATATATATATATAGAATTATTCAGAGAATTTATAGTTATTTTTGCATGGAGTTATGAAGATCTTAAATGTTATGACACTAGCATTATACAACATAAAATTCCCATAAAAGAAGACCAAAATCATTTTAAACAAAAACTTAGGAGGATTAACCCAAGGTTGATGCCTCTGATTGAAAAAGAAATTAAAAATATGTATGATGCTAAAATCATTGTCCCATTAAGATTTTCTAAATGGGTATCAAATTTAGTTCCAACCAGGAAGAAGAGTGGAGAAATCAGATTGTGCATTGATTTCAAAAACCTTAATAAAGTCTCCCTCAAAGACAACTATCCCTTGCCCAAAATGGACCATATTTTGCAGAAGGTAGTTGAGTCTAGTAGAATTTCTCTGTTAGATGGTTTTTATGGTTAAAATCCAGTTTTAGTCCACCCTGATGAGCAAGAGAAAACAACATTTAAAACACCTTGGGGAACTTTCATGTATGCGAAAATGACTTTGGTTTAATGAATGTTGGGGCTACATTTCAAAGAGAAATGGATATTGATTTTGTGGATGAACTTCGAAGATTCATTGTTATATGCCTAGATGATATCACTATTTTTTCAAAAACATATAAAGAACACTTGCTCCACCTGAGAAGAGTGTTTGAAAAATGCAAGCGATTTGGAATTTCCCTTAATCCAAAGAAAACATTGTTTGGTCTAGAAGAAGGTAAATTGTTAGGACATATCATATCAAAGGATGGAATTAAAATTGATCCTATAATAATTTAAGCCATTCAAAAAATAGATCATCCCAAAAACATAAAAGAATTACAATCTTTCATTGGCAAAATAAACTTTCTAAGAAGATGTATCCCTAACTTGACAAAACTTCTAAGAAATATAACAAATATTTTGAAAAAAGACACAAAAATAAAATGGACCATAGAATCAAAACATTCATTTGATCAGGTGAAACAAGCCTTAACACAAGCCCCTGTGCTTATCAGCCCCGATTAGACAAAAGATTTCCTCCTATTCTCTTTTTCCTTTGAGCATACTATTGCAACAATCCTCTTGCAGAAGAACAATGAAGGCCATGAGCAACCTATTTTCTTCTTTAGTAAGTCCTTGAGAGATGTTTCACTAAATTACAACATCATGGAAAAGCAAGATTTTGCTTTGGTAAAAGAAATCAAATATTTCAAAGTATATATTCTTCACTCACACATTATTGCTTATGTCCCAAATTTCGTGGTTAAAGATATTCTGACCCAAGACAGTCTTGATGGAAAAAGGGGTAAATGGATTTTTTTTATACTAGAATATGATATTGAGATCAAACCAACCAATCTCATTAAGGGTCAGGGATTAGCTAAATTAATGGCCGAGTCCAATTTTCATGCTTTGGATATAAATTTTCTATCTGCAGTGGATGAACAAGAAGAGCAGGCGAATACACAAGTTAAATAGGCTTTCTCAAGCTCTCCCTGGTATGCAAACTTGATTTTTGTTTTACATCATTTACCATCTCCTCCTGGTTTAACCAAGACTAAATCTAGATTTCTTAAACTCAAAGCTATGAAGTATTGTATTTTAAATGGCAATTTGTATTGGAAAGATGTTGGAGGGATTTTACTAAACTGTTTATTGAAATATGAGGCAGATAAAGCTTTGCATGAATTTCATGAAGGATATTATGGTGGACACTTGAAATGGAAGACCAATGCCGACAAAATTCTAAGAGTTGGTTTTTACTGGCCCACCTTATTTGCAGATGCCCACAAGAAAGTGACCTCCTGTCATAGCTGTCAAACCTTTGAAGGAAAAATGAAACTATTTCCTTTAACCTTGAAACCAATATCGGTTGAAACTTGTTTTCAACAATGGGGTTTGGATTTCATTGGAGAAATCCATACACCATCATCAAACCAACACAAATGGATTTTCACATCCACTGACTATTTTACCAAGTGGATTGAAGCTGTACCTACAAGGCAAACCATTGATGTTGTTATCATTAAGTTTTTAGAAACTAAAATTCTTTCAAGATTTGTATGTCCCAGGAAAATCATCACTGCCAATGCAACAACATTCAAATCAAAGAAGATGGTGGAGTTCTGTATCAAATATCATATTACCTTAGGACACTCTACTGCATATTACCCTCAAGGGAATGGATTAGCAGAGTCTTCAAACAAGATTCTGGTCAATATCATCAAAAATTTGTTGCAGGACAACAAAAATTCATGCCACAACAAGTTGGTCAATGCATTATGGGCAAACAAACTTACTACAAAGAGATCAATTAGCATGCCCCCATACCAGTTGGTTTATGGAATGGATGTTGTTTTTCCCACTTCTTTAGGTGTCCCTGTCATGAAATTACTGTAGGAAGTACATGTAGAACCCAATGACATCCAAAGGAGAATTAGTCAAGCCATACAACTGCAACAGTCTAGAGAAGAGGTCTACAATCAAACTCAAGTGATCCAGGAAAATATTAAGAAATTCTATGATAGAAGAACCAAGGATAATGATTTCTAGATTGGAGACAAAGTATTGAAATGGTACTCAAGGAATGAAGAGAGGGGAAAGCATGGAAAATTTGAGAATTTGTGGAAAGGTCCATACATAATCCATGCTTATAGAGGAAGCAATGCAATCTTGATAAAGGAAATGAATTGAGCAGATCTGCCAAGAGGACCTGTCAATGGAAGAATGCTCAAGCACTATTTTTCATTGGAATAAAATAATTCCTCACCCATTTCATTGTAAATACCATTTTAATTTTTCTGTCATGAGTGGGTGACTTATATCAGAGGTTGAAGCTCGAAGAGAAGGCCATAATCCCCTGATCATTTGTCACCAGATTTACATCTACAATAAAACTAATCAGATGCATAAAGTACTGGAGAAGATGATTCAAGGAAACCAATAGCTGGTTCTTGTAACCTCACAAGGGGAGCACCATCCCCAAGTTGAGCCACTGTTATAACCCTATATTTCATAGTATCACCTGGTGATTGAAATTTCTTCCTCCAGTCATTTTACATTGTAAATAATGTTTCATTCTATAAATGATTTCCAAAAGAAAAAGACAAAGATAAAGATAAAAATCAGAAAAAATGAAAAGAGGGTTTAAAATAAAAAGAAAGAAAGAAAGAAAGAAAAATAAAAGAAAATAAAAATAGAAAAAAAGAGGAAAACAAGAAAACCCCATCAAAATAAAATTAGTTTGAATCATACTGTCTAATCATGATAAAAAAAATCAATTTTTTTGTTGATAGGTTAGAGAATAAGTTTGGTCAAATTTTTTAATCTTGGCCAAAGTAGTTAGGATAGAGTAATAATTAATCCAAGAGTCTAATATGAACTAATGTATTAGATTCCTAAGTTAGGAGATAGGTTAGGTGATTTTGTCAGACATTTGGATTAGGTTGATGGAAAGTTGGTATGAATTGTTGGTTGTCATTGATTTCAACCATTGGAGAGTGATATTTTAGATTGATTTCAACCCTTAATTATTGATTTCATCCCTTGGAGAAAGTCTGGAAGCGAATTCTGGTAGCACAAAGGTTTGGGTAATGGATCCAAGTTTGGTTGATGTATAATGGTATGAGTTTTAATATATTTGAAGGTAAGACTATTCTATATGGGTAGTACATGTCATTCCATTTCCGGTGGTATGTGTAACATCATATAACTCCTCACGGTTAGAGAGTTATGGCCATGTGAAGTTGGAGAACCCAGGTTTGGGTAATGGACCCAAGTTTGTTTGATGGATAATGGTATGAGTTTTGATATATTTGTAGGTAATACTATTCTATATGGATAGTACATGTCATGAAATTTCCAGTGGTATGTGGAATGCCACATAAATCCCCCCGGTTAGAGAGTTATGTCCATGTGAAGTTGGAGAACCCTCACAAGTCATCTAGAAGCCCCAAAAGGTCAAAGTAGTCAAAGTGGTTTAAGAGATTTTTAGAAGGTAAATAATAAAGTGAAGTGATGAGTGTACTGTAATTCAAAGTGAATACAAAAGAAATTAAATAATAAAGTTACTAGAGAAATCACTAAGTTGACAAGTGGTTAGAAGTGGGTTAACCCTAAAATAAGGAAAGTGGGTTAAGATGGTTAAAAGGTAACCCCTTGAGGAAGCTACATGAAAGTATAAATAAGAGGTAAGCCTCTCTCATTTTAATCACACTTGAGAATATTAAATATCTACAAGTGAATGAGGTAACCAAAGGATATCTAAGCTAAATTTCAGAGGGAAGGTGAAGTAAAGAAGGACAAAATTCAAGGGAGGATAAATTCTTTTGATGATGCTTTCTAAGGTATGTTATTTACAGGTCATCTCACCATTTTCGCAATAAATTTTTTTCTAGAATGATTCAGACTGTGAAATTGGGAGGTCGTTTAGGAAACATATCTAAGTAGTTGTGGTACAAATTTCAGCTTGGGGGTCATTGTATTTTTGGAGTTACACTCTGTGGAAAATAGGGTTTGTGGCTAGTCCTGAAACTAGTCTAAAACAGGTGTTTCGAGTAAACATTTCATAACTTCTTCATAAAAGATCCAAATTACATAAGAATGGATGTGTTGGTTAGAGTACATTCTGTAGTATTCTTTGTACAATTTTCAGATTTATACAATAAATATTCCATGCGGGGCACACTCTACAAGTTCGCTCTCTAGAATAAGACATAATTCGATAATGTATGCCATTTTTGCTATAACTCCTTTTGTGAGAGGTTCCAAGTAGTGACACCTAGAGGAATTGCATTAAACTCACTGAAGAACATTGTGTACAATTTTCATATCTTTATTCATTGCAGGTACATAGCTATGCTTATTTCAAGTTAGGGTTGTTGACTAATCCAAAACTAGTCATGTGAGACTAAAGTAAAGTTTGATGAAAATGCTAGTCTCTTGTTGTTAAATTTAATGAAGGTTTTTAGGTATGTGATCATATACACCAGGTATATTATAGATTTACAAATCACATTTGGATGATGAAATTGATGAGGGAGTTTGGTTGAGGTACATGTTGGGTACATGGTTGAGACAAGTAGTTGATGAGTTGGCACATACATGAGGTGTATAGTTGATGATGTTGGTACATCTTGATGAGTCGTAGTTGATGAGTACTTGATACATGATTCATACATACTTGGTACATGGTTGGAGGCACTTGTTAGTAGTATTGTTGACACATGGTTTATGGATGATGTAGCATACTTGTATTGTTATATTATTAGAAGCACATATTGATCTTGGTGATGATTATGAGTTGTTTTGTTATGCTTGGTTGATGCACATTTTTGATATTTTTCTTGGTGATTGATCTTGATGATTAGATCTGATTTGGTTGATAATATTGATGAGAAAATTTGTTGTGATAGGTTGTTTGGACAGGTTGTTGTGACATGTTATTAATACAGGTTTGGTGCATGGTTGATGCACTCATTGATGGTATAGGTTGAGGTACAGGTTGGTGCATGGTTGATGCAATTTTTTATGGTACAGTTTGATTACAGGTTGAGGTATAGGTTGATGCATGGTTTAGTTTATTGGTACAGGTTGTTTGGTGCAGGTTGATTGGTACAGGTTTAAAACAGTATATCTCACAGTGATAGTGTGACAGTGGTTCCATCATTATACTTATACTTCAGGGTGGTTGTACGGGGAAAGGATAGGTGGTTGTAGCCGGAGAACATAGGGGGTTGTAGCCTCCTTCTGGTTGTAGCCAGAGAATTGGGGAGTTGGAGCTTCCCTCGGGTTGTATCTTGAGAAACTAGGGGGTTGGAGCCTCCTTCTAGTTGAAGCTGAAAACAAAGGAAGTTGGTGCTTCCAATGAATGTAATTCTTAAATACATATAAGAAAAAGCATTCTTTGGTTTTCTCTTTCTTTGGGTTTCCACGTAAAACACTAGTGTACTGTGTATGTGTGTGATTTCTCATTTGTTCATTGTTTATTTACTCTACAACTATTGGATGATAATGCTACATTGATGTAACAATTGCATTTTATGGTTAAAAATGATTAAATTGATCTATTACCGATTCACCCCCCCTCTCAGTAATCCAACATATTTTGTCTCAAGAAAATTGAAAGGGATTTAAAAATATACCCTTATTTGATTTAATTTGGTTGATCTAGCATAGGAAAATGAAATTGTAATATAAAGTTGCAAAAAGAAAGCTTAGTTCTTCATGGAACATATTTTTTTTCCTAAGTTTTCTAGCGGACAAGACATTTTTTGTTATAGTGATTAACTCTCTCACAAGTCTCCATTGACGACATCCATCACTTCCCTGATCAACGGTCCACAACCTTTTTCGAACCCCCCCGACCTTTCTACTTTTAACGGGGGGGGGGTCCGAAAAATGGTTTTCCATCATGTCGGTCCCACCTAACATGGCGCATCCTCAAAATTTTGGATCCCCCCATCCTATTTCCACTTACCGCCTACCCCCCTTCTGAAATCTGCCAAACTAAAACCCAATACCACTCACCTCACCCTGCCACCGTAATCCTATCACTACACGCCATCTGTTCTGTACTACATACTCGTTGACCAATTAAAACTTTCCCCTTGACCGTTAACTGTCCTGTAACAACCCCATCTCATAACGAACACCTAATGTACACCTTAAAACCCTGTTTCACATCCTGTTACACCATTTTCCGATACAGAAACCGTGGATACCACGTCGAACCATGCTGCCAAGTTAACCACCACCACCTCTCACCATCAATAGGCGAATTTTTCCTCGAGTAATTATTTTTACTGTAATATCGGTTAATTATTCCCCCCAAGGCTAAATCTGCAGATACATCTGAGAACCCAATCCTTCCCCTCCCTGTCGACCTGGACCACATTCCCATGGTGGATAAAGACTGCAAAGTCACAGATCCGAGGTGCGAATTCACATTCTTCGAATTTCACTCATCGCTAAAAGACATTTTTATTGACCAGAGTGATGAAATTGGACTCTGGGAGTCCAATTTTCCTCTGTACATGTTCCCTCAAACTCACCATTTCCCCAATTTTTCTCTCAGATGTTAAGCCCACTACATGCATGGCCAAAGAGCCATTACGTCCTCCTTTGGCGAAACATTGTTCACAGTCAACTTTGAGGCCATCGACTATATGTTGCAGATCCCTAGAAATGACTCGGCCATCCCATTCTCTATTGAATCCCTAAATGACCTATACCAAAAACTAAATTTACCCCAAAGAGCCCAGATCTTTGAGATTTTCATCCCAGAAGATGCCCAATTACCCAAAAATAATCCACCCTATTCATCTTCCATTTTCACTATCAAGGCCAACCAGATCATATCCATGCTTTCTTACCTATTAGGTTATTATTCCGATGAATGGGTATATGAACCTATTTTAGGTTTTCTATCAATATTTTCTACAGAAGAAAGAGTTTCCATTAAATTCAACTTTAGTCAATTTTTGTCTGATAATATTCATGATCAGTTATTCAGGTTTCCAATTGAAGGGATGTTCATATACTCTTTAGTTCTAGTCTACATGTTTTTATTCTACCATTCAATGATGTTTCCATGTGCACTTCAGAAATTAAACCAGGAAGGAAACCCATAGCCAGTAACATCATGGACCTCATTAGCGAGGAAACATTCAACAGAGTTCAACTTCAAGGACTTCATAGGTCAGTTCATTCACCCAGTTGTTTTTATGTTGAACAACAACACAAAGGAAAGGATCGCTGAAGAAATTTAGAATGTCTTTCACCTATCTGATCAAGCTAAGACATGGGATTGGTATTTATACCAAAACCACACAGGGATAAGAGTATATGGGTGTGAGATTCCTCCTTAAAAACTGCCCAAATACCTCCCAGTGAGGATTTTTTCACTAGAATACATAAGGCAAATGGTGAATTCATATGACATTCATTTTGTTGCAGCAAAGAAGAAGTCTCGGTTCAGAATCAAAACCCAGGTTGGACCTTTCATCTGCAACAACAGGTCAACAGGAGAAGAAGCAAATAATCTCCTGAAACAAATGAGGTTTCCTTTGAGTTCCACTTAGGCATATGACCCATTTGATTTCATTTCTGAACTCAAACTCAAACAAAGGAGCACTCCTTAAGTTCACACAGAATCCAACGGTGGAAAGATACATGAACCAGACAGAGTGGAAGGAGAACACATTGCAAGAACTAGAGGAGAAACATATCTCTACAACCACTTCACATACTAATACACCCCAAAAGCAAGCAAAGAATAGAGCAAGGAAGGAGTTTTCTCCTTCGGTCATAGAGGTATCATCTAAGGATTTCCAACTATACATAAAAAGGGCTAAAACTGGCCATACACCAAATTTACTCAAGGAGGGAGAAATGCAGTCCACCATAGTCTTGGAGGGACCACACTCTTCAACCCATTCAGACAGTCTAGTTACAAGCTATCCATCATCAGCAACATCTCAAAGAAACCCAGATACTACTCTGACAGTTGAATCGGCTCATGGGAAAAAAGTGTCAAATATTTTTGACAAATATAAACAGATGAAGCAAAGGAATGAGCTCCTCAACAACAACACCTACACTCAGTTCTGGAAGCAGACCTCCACTGCTCAACACAAAATGTTGTCAGCCTTTGACACAGAAAGAGGAAGAATGCAAATGGAATTCTTACAAGCACAAGTTCCCCATCCAAGAACAACTGCAGACTACAAAAATACTGCCTTTGAATTTGATGTAAAATATGTACATCCTGTGGACCAGATGGATATGCATAGACATACATGAGAAATGATATTCTCAACCTTGAAAAATACCTCAATGATTGCTTCTAAGTTGCAGATATCCTTAAATAAGATCCAATCCCAATTAAAGCTTGAGAAGATTTCTTCTTTGGCCAAGGATAACAAAATAAAATCATTAGAAGAATTGGTTCTGAAGATTGGATATGACCCAAAAAACATCAAGGAAACAGAGGATTTGTTAAAGAAGAATAATGCTGATATAACATCTCTGAGAAAGTAGCTAAAGCTTCCAGCTACAGAAGATTCACATACCAAAGAAGTGGCTAAGACTGAAAGCCACAAAGAAAAGATGTTAAAGTTAATCATGGAACAAAATGCACAAATAAGAGAAATGGAAGCAGAAATGGAAAAATTGATAAAGGAAAAGGAAAAAAATGTGTCGATGCCCATGATCCCACTGGAGGCAGTCCCTTTGACAAGAATCAGAACAACAAAAGGGTCCACATAAGTAGAAATTCCATCAACAATCCCATCAGCAATCCCAGTAAAAGTTTTAGATGCATATGAAAAACTTATAAAATACATGGAAGATATGTCCATACAAGGGGAAGAAATCAGAAAACTACAAGAAGAGGTAAATAAATTGCAAGAATTGAAATAAATTTTCCATTCCAGTCACCAAGTAGAGATGCATAGGTCTCAAAGCTTCAGTCAACAATTACAACAATTAGGGAAAGAGACTTCCATGGAAAATATGTTATCCCAAGCTAAGGAAAACATTTGGATAGATATCAACAAATCAATGTCAGAAATCTGGCCCTCCATACAGATCATTTTTTAAAAACATGAATTAGTACATAAATCCAGGGGAGTAATTGAAATAATCAAGGAAGAATTGGGAGAAAGACCCACATAGGCCACAAAAATTATCAGATTTCTAAACTCAAAAAATAAACAGGAGTTAGAATAACTAGAGATTGAGGACATGACATAAACCATCCTTGAGATCAAGAAGGTTCTGACCAAGAAAGGCATAATGTTGCAGCTGGAAGAAAAATATCAAGTGATGGACATAGGTGTGCAGAGGTTCTTCAGTAAGTTTGAGGTGCTACACAAGAAATAGATTCCTGGATTATTAGTATTGAATGACAAATTGATCACTCTGCCTGATTACAAACAAAAAATGAGCACAGTGGAAAAGTACAATTCAAAGTTTGCAGGGATACAAGGAAGCATCACTGGTAGATCTTTCCTGGAGACACTACAGTTAAACTTAAGTATACAACATGAAACTAGGCATATCTTCATCACTAAGGCTACCTTTTCCAAATACACAGAGATGGATGAAATATACTGGAAATTAATAAATATTTCCATCCCAAGTAAAAATAGGTGGGAATATCTATGCACATTAATTGAGTAGAGACAATTTTGGTGTTCTAGTAAGCATGTAGCATCAACTAGCCAAATTCAAAGAGATCAATCATCACCCTTCCACCAAATCAACACCAAAGATCCGAGCAAATTTGCAAAATCCCTACATTTTGTATTTAGAGATATAGTTAGTTAGATATTACTTCTTAATATCCTAATCATTTATGAAAGGATATGTTGTAAACAGTTGTATAAATACTTCTCTCTTTGAAGTATCATGGGTTGATTTTTTCACCAAAGAGCTATTG
This sequence comes from Picea sitchensis, assembly GCA_010110895.2. Lineage (NCBI taxonomy): Eukaryota > Viridiplantae > Streptophyta > Pinopsida > Pinales > Pinaceae > Picea > Picea sitchensis. The sequence continues at coordinate 159,503 of SNQJ01S0000378.1, forward strand.
TGTAAAGTTTTCAAAGGATCGACCTGTAATAAAAGAGGCTTATTCACAGGATTCATATGTCAGATTGTTGGTGATGTGCTTTATCTCTTTGTCAATTTTTTTTCTATTCTCTGTAATCATTGCATGTGTTTCCAATTATAATCATTAAAAGAAAGTTAAAGAACATAATTTATTTCATTATACTATGTCTCTAGTTTTTCAATGATCTTCATGTTTTTCATCTGAAACTAAGTAAAAGAATTCTTAATTGCTCTTCTACTTAGTGGATTTTCCCCTCTTTTCCTCTTATTCATTTAATTTGATTCAAATATATTAAACAATTTTACTACCCTTCCCTGTGGAGAAAACCTTATAAAAAGATGAAACAATTCCTTATATTTAAGTACAGACCCCATAGCCCATAGGAAAATTAAGCATTCATTCAACCATATATTTCAAACAAACAAACACTCAAAACTCAAACAAATCTAAATCTTATATTGAGATCCCTCTCTGAAGCTGGCAGGGATAGATCCCAGCTTCCAAAGTGGTTTAGTATTTACCTCTGTCTTTTCTTCTACAACCTCTGGAAATTACAGAGTGATAACATAAACCATAAATTCCATACTTGAAAACATGAAAAACATTATGGAGAATATGAGTGACACTCTCAAAGATATGAAGAATTACGTGAACGAAATAATAGAAGAACAATTAGAGAAGGAAGTTTTGTCATACTTAAAGGAGAGGGGTTTCTGAAAAAACCAAATCTCGTTTCAAGAAGAACATTAGAAGAATCCCTTTATCACCAAGACAAACCCCGAGGTTGCTAAGCTAATTCCTTCATCCTCCTTACTACGTAGTGTTAATGGTGATACTAATGATGATAATAACAACTGAAATCATAGCATGAATGAAGATGAGAACAACAAATATGAAGACAACCGCAACATGGATTAATATGAGAACCCTGATTCCTTTCAACACCTTCATTTTGATCAGAAATATTATTAAACCCCATTGGAAGAGATTAAGGATAAAACAAAAGTGGGTTTTATATTGATGATGGTGGTTATGATGGAAGAATTTTGAGGCTATATCGTTCACATATTCTATATAAGTCAACCATTCCATACAAATTTGGCATCCAAAATTCAACACGTAATGGCAATGGACTATTTGTCCTAGAAGAAGGTGAATCCTCAAATGTTAACAGACCTTGCGTGCATGTGCCTTTGAATGATAATAATAATAATGTTGATGGATTAGTTGTTCAATAAGAAGGAGAGTCCTCAAATGTAAATACCCCTCATGTTCTCATTCCTTTGAATGATAACATTAAGAACCAATGCTACAACTATGAGGCGTGGGGCGTTTTATCTCCCATGGAAGAAGGAAATCCAAATAGAAAAATGTTGGTTTTAGATTTGGATGGAATGTTGGTGATTTCAAGTAGGAAAACCATGCCCTACGACTATGATTATTCAATCACCTTTGAGCAACGACATGTGACACATTCATATTATGTGTTGAAGAGGCCAAGGGTGGAAGAATTGTTGCAACATTTGGGCACTAGAGGGTTGTACGAAATTTCATTATTCATCACACCATCCAAAGAATATGGCGATGTTGTGGTAGACACATAGTAGGATTAATTTCCTTTCATCACCACAGGGTTGCACAAAATAGGAGTAGGAAAACAAATTAGTGATTTGAAGAGAGGTATAGAAATTGTGGTAAGTACACCTGGTAAAATGGTTGATATCTTATGTACAAGCGATGGTAAGATATTGAATCTTCATAGAGTCACCTACCTCGTTAAAAATGAATTTGATAGGATATTTGATATGGGATTTGAGCCTCAAATTACTAGAATATTTCAAAATACCAGACTAGACAGATATGCTCTACTCTTGTCTGCCACATTTCCTAGGCAAGTAGAGGTTATTTCTCGCAAAGTATTGAATAAACCAGTGAAAATTCAAGTGGTTTGATATAGTGTTGTTAAAAAGGATATAACTCAGTATATATATGTTCACACTGAAGGTGAAAGGTTCTTGAGACTCTTGGAGCTTCTTGGTGAGTGGTACGAAAAGGGAAAAAAATTGATCTTTGTACATTCACATGAAAAGTGTGACATTATGTTCAAAGAATTGATTAAACATGGCTATCAACATATTTCCCTTCACAGGGCCAAGGAACAGAGAGATCGAGAGTCCAAAATCTATGACTTTAAAAGCAATGTCTGTAATTTGTTAATTTCCACTAGTGTTGTAGCAAGGGGTTTAGATGTGAAAGAGCTTCAACTTGTAGTAAAATTTGATGCACCAAAATACTACGAAGATTATGTGAAAAGGGTGTGGTGCACTGGAAGAGAAGGTTGCAAGGGTGTTGTCATCACCTTCAATTCCAAGGAGGAATAAAGATATGCTCATGACCTTGTAAAGGAATTGGAATTATTTGAACAACCTATACCTAAGGATCTAAAAAAGTTGGTTGAGGGGTTTAAGGCTAAAATGAATCAAGGGATTGAGCATGCTCATGGAACTGACTATGGTGGTATTTGATTCAAGTTCAATGAAGAGGAAGACAAGGCTAGGAAATTTTCAAAGAAAACTCAAGAAAGGGAGTATCGATGCTTAAGACAACCACTAAACTTAGAAGGCCATGTAAGTCTCGCAGGATTCCACACAGGTAGAATCATTTTCAGTGTTTGCGAGTGGATCATGAATGAGGTCACCCTCCTTGAAAAAAATTGATGCCATTGGACAAAAAACAAACCCCTATATATGAGGATTCTAGTCCTATACCCTTCTCTCATGGAATACTTACACGTCAACCGAGAAATTTAAAGAAGAAGACATCCACGTCACATGATTTAAATCAAATTCACTCTAGAAGTAACAATCCTCGTGCACCCTTTGTATTCCCAACTCAAACTAAATATTCCACATCTACCTCTAACATAATGGGTATGATGCCTACCTGAAAGCTATAAAATATGCATATGCGCATTGACAAGTCTGGGAGAAGTACAAGGGGCATGGGGAACCAAGTGGTGGAAACACAACCATTGCCAAAATCTAGGAGTAGTATTGTTAGAGAGGATTTAAATCATGTTCATAGGAACTTTAGTGGAAAATTGAAACAACGTCATGATTTATATCTAAATGATAAAACTCTTTTTAATTTAGATACAATTCCAGGTTAAGAAAGAGCGATGTTTCTAACTTTTTCAAGGGGATTTCCTCTAAATGATCTGAATCTTATTGATTGTTTTCAATCATTAATTTGAAGGAGAATTTGTGCAAAGAGTGGTGCCACAAAGAGGTGGACCACGTGACTATTATGATGCGTTATCCTTGGAGCTCAAACAAGAATTTGAAAGAAGAGAACAAGAGAATAAAAAGAGTCAAAAGTATCCCTGGAAATCTGTGATTTTCGACAACAGAATACATAGATTATACGTCGATTATGAAAGCACAACAAAGCCATCCTTTTACTCAATAGTTGAGATGGATTAGGAGTATGATATTCTTAGTGTTTTGGGGTTAGGCTCATTTGCGTTGGTGTGCTTGGAGACCAATACATGCAATGGAAAATAAGTTTTTATCAAGAAATTGGAAAACATTTGCAACAAAGACATAATATTATCATCTCAGTGTGTTCGAGAAAGAACATGTTTCAACTCCATGCTCATTCGATAGCCTAGAGATTGCATCATGGATTTTGTCGATCCACAAGTTGTCTGTCCAAATTTCTAGATTGTTGGCGATGGAGGTGTTGGAACACGCTTAAGTTTGAGATTTGAACTTTATATTTTACCTCTTGGAAATAAAAGTTTTTACCCAAAAAGAAAAAAAACTTGGAGAGTTACCTTTTGATTTTAAATCAAATCCATTGTTTATTGTTTAGAAATAAGGCACTTGCAATATCTACTGCCCATGAGTTTATGTAGTTTGATCTAAAAATCCTAATGATCTCTGAATTGTTGGAGCCACCTGAGTTTTAAAGGAAAGCCTTTAACGACCGCTTTGTAGCTCCGCGCTTAGGATGTTCCAATGAACCCAAACAATGAAAAACCTCAAAACTCTAAAACCCAAAGATAACTGCTCATGACCTTTCCTAAAGAAATCATGAAAATGAGTCATAAGACACGTGTCTTTTGAATCTTTCATGGGCTGACAAGTGGCACTTATTTCTGACATTTCCGTTGGATGATTCACACGTTTTCGAGTGACACGTGGCACCTCTCTTTTCTTGACACGTCATCCAGGATGAAGTCATCCCTTCCATGTCACTCTGTGAGATGGCCCTTAGGATTTTTAACAAATATTGAGTTCACAAATCACCACAGTATCGAATTGTTGAAGTATTGGACATTACAAAATAGTAAAAAGGAGTTAATAAAACATTTAATACTGAAGGTTAATCACGATTAACAGTCAATTAAATTACTTCTCCATTTCAAATTTCAGAAAGTTTCCCTTGTGTTACATTCAAAATATCTGAAGTCCAAAATTCCGAACACTTGAAGTTAATACAACGTTTTAAACATGATTAATTAATACGTAAGAGTGATTACTCGAAAATTAATTACTTCGTTGTTTCGTATTTTGGGATATTTCTCTTGAGTTACATTCAAAAACTCTGAAGTCCGAACTTTTGAAACACTTGAAGTTAATACAACGTTTTAAACATGATTAATTAAGACATAAGAGTGATTACTCAAAAATTAATTACTTCTCAGTTTCAGATTTCAAGATATTTCTCTTGTGATACATTCAAAACTTTCGAATTCTGAACTTACAAAACACTTGAAGTTAATACAATGTTTTTAAACATGATTAATTAAGACTTAAGAGTGATTACTCAAAAATTAATTACTTCACACTTTCAGATTTCGGGAGATTTCTCTTGTGTTACATTCAAAACCTTCGAAGATCGAACTTCCAAAATACTTAAAGTTAATACAACTCTTTAAACATGATTAATTAAGACTTAAGAGTGATTACTCGGAAATTAATTACTTCGGAGTTTCATATTTCAGGAGATTTCTCTTGTGCAACATTCAAAACTTTCGAAGTTTGAACTTCCAAAATAGTTGAAGTTAATACAACGTTTTAAACATGATTAATTAAGACTTAAGAGTGATTACTCATAGATTAACTCCTCCGCAAATTTGGACTTTGGGAGATTTCCACCCTATCACATCCAAAACTCCCGAACGCGAACCGTTGAAGTATTGATGGAATTTATGATCGATTAAGGATAATGATTTCAAATAAGGATTGTGAATCAACAGGTAATGAATTCCATTAAGGTTAATAAATTCTTCATCAGTAAGGCTATACGAAGATCAATAAGCTTTTTTGAATAAAATCACTTCGAATTTCAAAGTCATTTTTACCATTTGAAATTAGCAGTTTTTATCCAGTGTAGAACTCACAGACTTCTCCTATAACATGTAAGATAATTATGTTTCCTTGAAGATTATGGCGCCACGAAAGATCGCAAAGAATATTGATGCATTGGGTGACGATTCAAATCCGAACACAGACATTCTGTCAGAAACAACTCAGGGAGTTGCGGACAACATTAAAGCTTGGATCCAGGTCTTTGATGTCTTAGAGCATGAGATCATCAACTTCCCAAATGACTCTATCGAAGAATATGATGACTCCTATAAAGCTAAGCTCATACATTTAGCACAGTTGGAGCTGCATAATATCGTTGTGCGCCCAATAATCATGCCCTATAACAATATGATAAGTTGGGATTTGGAACATGTCGACATCCAGACCCGGAGCATCATCAACCACCAACAGGTTGTCGTCGGCTCTTTTTGACCAGAACACCTACAAGTAATGTACAAAATTTCCCCTACTCCTAAGTACACTTACAATTTCACATTCCTTCTAGAGTTTGAGAGGAAGGAATGCACCCAATACGCTAGAAATGATATAGTCAAGACCTGGTGGGGGCATCCAGAGAAGTTCAAATATGACGCTCATGGTATGTATGCATGACATATTTGGACACTCATATGATGTATGTAGCCATGATTCTCTATCGCCTATTTGGGAATAAGAACCCTACACATTTCTCTATTGAGTGGGTATCCATTATGAACGATGTAGCCGAGGGATATACTTTCAATTGGGCCAAAATGTTGTTGGATAATTTGGCCAAGGAAATTGTTGATTATAAATCAACAAAATCAAAAGGGTAGTCTGCCGCTTTTTACATGTTGACATATGTTATGGATTCCATTTGTTTCATAACCCATTTTCCCCTAATGAAATGGAGTTGGACCCTAGCCAGTTCCAAATCTATTCATTTTTATCACTCCAAGTTATGGGAGGAGAAAGCCAAGGATTTGTTTTATGAAATTTGTCACAATTTCATAGTGCATGTTCACATAGCCATTTATGGTCACCCACCTCCCTAAATTTCAGAGAGGATTATGGGGAACCTAGGAAATCTTGCATATTGGTTCATTGAGGAGAATGTCTCCTATATCAGAGATTTTGGTTGTTCGGTTCCTCCTCATGCCCTCCCTCAGATTTTACCCGACAAGCTAGTGTGCAGAGAAGTGGCGTACCAGACAGTGGCAAGAGGTATCAGCAAAGAGTTAAAAGAAGAAGAGAAAAATGTTTGTTCAACTTTCCCCATTCAAGTTGTCATTTTCAAATTGTTAGATTTTGGTCATGCTAAAGTCGAGGCCCCGACCCTAGAGGATTTCAAATTAGTTTACATTGAGTTCAAGAAGCATGATCCACACAAGATAGTGGGAATCCATCTGGATCAGTTTAACATGAAGCGATACATACATGAGAATTCCCCTTATGATGAAATGTTCAGGGGATCTAGATCATATGAGGAAGTATGAAGCAGATTCCAGGCTCTCCCCCCTAACCAACAAGCTGGTTTCCTTAGCTTTCAAAAAACAGGAGAAACAATTTACCTAAGATATTGCATGGAAATTCAAATCTCATGCCTCCTTCATAGGAAGCCGGACCTACAATATCTGAGCCAATTTCCTCTACTAAACAAAAATTTGAAGAAGTCTTGAAAGGCCCAGAAGTGTTATTTCACGAGATAAGAGCGTCACTAGATGGACTGGAGGATCCATAAGTGTTAGCTCGATTCGAAGCCTTGATGAATCCAGGACAAGTTATTCCTCATTCAACACCAGCTACTCCTGTTGGAACCCCGAATACAACAAGACAAGCACCTTCCACTGAAATTGGTTCACCTATCACATCATTAACCCCTTTACAAACCAGCTTCAAAAATCCTAGTTCCGAACTTACTTTCGTAGGTGATCTTACTCCTATCTTTCCTGAAGAAATTCCTCCATCGGGATTGTTTTTTAGCAATAAACAGAAGGCCATCATGAAGAGGGAATCTCACCAAAAGGATGGGTTTACCACTAAAAGGAAAAGACTGGTGTATGACGGGAAAGACCATGATGGTCCAGAGTTTGCAAAAGAAGTTGCAGGTTCGTTGGGGGATTTTTCCATTGCCAATCAATGGTCAATGGACAATTTGATCGAAAAAATGCAACAGAAGTGCCTCTTAGTAGAAAAATTGCAAAATCATATATATACTATAGAGAAGACTATCAGAAACAAGATGAAACATGACTTTGAGCAAATCAGGGCTAGTGATCAGCAGCAAATTAAATAGCTACAAGACAACCTTGAGTTTCTCTACCATATTTCACAGATAAGCAAAGGACTGATCACTCGGCGTGAAAACTTGATTGAGCATATACAGGCCAGACTGACCCTGACAGAGAACAAAACAATAGACATTTCGTCCTTCAAAGGACAAGCATCAGAAGTAAATGAGAGGCTGGAAGTTGCCCAACAAGAACTCTATATAAAAGTAGATTCCATTCAGAAATGTTATCAGGTAGTAGACCTTTACCTAAAATATATCTATTTCAAGGAAAAAGAGGCCTACTCATCTTGATATAATTTTCAAGAAGTTCTCATATGGATGTAGAGAGCTAATGCCCCTGGTTTTCTTCTTCTCTCTCATTTTGAACATGTAAGAGGCAAAATGCCCCTAAAATCCTAGGAAACAATTCTGGAAGAAAGCAAGAAACTTGCCAAAGATGTGAAAGAGGCTTGTCTAGAGGCATTGTCATCATTAAATAAAAAGTTGATTGAGTTTGAGGGGAATAATATCTCAGAGGCCCTGGGGAAAATTGAGATAGAAATGAACCAGCAAAGCTCTAGAAAGAACAAGGAAGCTACTCAGGAACCCATCCAAGAGATGAGCCAGATTGATATTCTTAAAATGAATGAATGGTTGGTTAATCCAATTTCACATTTTCAAGCCACAGTCCAAGAAGTGAACAATATCCAGGAGAAGTTGCCCCAAATACATAAAAAAAAAATTGCCTTCGAAGTAAATGAAAGGATTGAGCCTTCAAGGTTCATGGTAGCATTGATCGATAGATGCACCCAATGCATTGAACAGGGAAAAGCAAGTGTAGCTAGGAGCAAATGATAAAACATGCACATTGTCCACCTCCTCCACCCACTCTACCTTTCACCCTCCAATAGTCACTTACCTCATCTATCCCTACCACCCACATTCTTGCCTCCACTCATCCCACCTCATCATCAGACACTTGTTCCCACATCATCCTTTTCATGAACAATTACTCTATCCTATAACCATTATCCATTCCTTAATGAGCCAACATTGAGCTATTCCTCTAATATCCCCCCCCATGTCTTCAATTGCAATTCCTTTCCCCACTGAACACACCTGAAGGGACAGATGGAAACAAGATCAAATGGCCAAGATAGTAATCCAATGATTATGGAAACCCTAATGGACATGTGTATCTAGCTCAAAGAATAAAGAAAAACAAACGCTTCTATCAACAGATGAAGAGACATAGGAAAGTGTCAACAAAACTCATCAATATTTTCATGTTGTTGTATTATTTAGATGTATTCTATTTTTAGGCAAATATTGTAAGAAGTCCAACGGTTTTTAGTTGTGACAAATTTTGTATAAATACATAGATTTAAGATCTATTCCTGGCTGATTCTTGCCAAGTGTAATAGAGAAACTATTTTTTGAGTATTAATACAAGTGCAGACAAAGATTCTAAGTTTCGTTCAATTTGAGTTATGTGTTCCCTATGTGTTTCCATTTCTCTAAATTTCTTACTGTAATTCTTGAAGAGTGATGGATTGCAATTTAGTATAACATATACTATGATCATATCATACTAGGAGTTCATTCAGTAAATGACTTTTCCTCTGTTATTACTGTGAGTAAAACAAGACCTGTGATCTGTGTGAATTACTGCATTTTTATATCTTGTTCAAGGGTGCATCTTCTACTTTTTCTTCTACTGCAAATAAGGTGAGACTTATCTGTAATTGATACCTAACTTTGTTTAAAAGTTTTGTAAATATTTCTACATCATTTGACATTATATTTGTGACTCATATAACGAGATTCAACCTCTGTATTGTCTTATTATTAATTTCATCTAAAAATCTTTTCTTAAAAAACTGAAAGTAGAAAAGGCACTCATAAAAACATTTTATTTAAAACCTTTGATTCCTGACATTATTCTTTGAGCGTTATAATCAATCTCAGGAACAACAGGAGGCACATGGTCACATTGGTAATTGGTCATGGAGTCGTAATGAGAATGATTTTAGATCCAAACATTCATCCTTGATTATGCTTTGAGGACGAAGCTTTTCAAGGAGGGATGAATTGTAATATACCATATGTATATTACAATGTTAATTAATTACTAATTAAATCATTAATGTAATCATTATACTTTTAATGTAAAATTCATGTTTTTTTGTCTAAAAAGATGTGACTCAACTCATTTATGTGTATTTATACACATTGTTGTACATTGAACAAGACAACAAATAATAAATGTATTGAATATTAAATATATATTTCATATATATCTAGTTTCATTCTTCCAACTTACAAAAACATTCAAAGTTGTGGCACAAAATAAAATATTCAAGAAACAAGTAACCAAACCTATACCAAGATAGCTAAATCTCATAAGAAACAAAAAATATTGAATTTTATGAGTCCTCCTAAGAGGGGTTGGGTATATAAAAATGTAAATTGTAGGTACTGCACCTAATTTTTCTAAAATTCCTACTTGATGAACAATGTTTTCAATAAGAATTTAAACAAGCTTATACTTGATTTTTTGTATGATATTCTTATATACTCTAAATCAAAAGAAGACAAGGAACATTATTTTCTAGATATTGATGAGGAGCATTATTGTTATGCATTGAAGTTGAAGACTAATTAGAATATCATCAAGGAAACGAGTCATAAGAACCTTCACATGCTTGTCATCATGGAAAAAAAAAAACCATTATTGGTCATGATAAGGTGCTAATTGAGCCAAACTAACAAAATCCAAGGAAAACAAGATTAAGAAACAAATAGAAATACAACTAAAATTGTTTATGTTTCCTGCAAATTGAACTAAAATCTATATTGATATCAATTTTTTTATTTTTTTGTAAACTAAACGTATCATACATTATAAGGCTAGAATCTTCATTTATAATCAAATTTTTATAATCCAAAATGCCTTATATGTGCATACAAGAAATTAGCTCTTCCATTTGCATACTTTACCAAAATACTGATGAGGCTTCCTTTTAAAAAACCATTTTTTGGAAAGTGTATGTGCCCTACTGAACTAATAGCTCGCATAAACACATGTTCTGCATGCTAGTTAGCCCACATACACACACATGTTGCATGCTAGTTAGCCCGTGTTTACCTCCAAAAGTTGCAAAAAATATAAGATTGCATGGAATTCAACGAAGTTTACGGGATGGAGGCAGTCTTTCCCATTGAATTCCAAATCCATTCTCTTAAGTTGGTAGTGGAACTACTGCCTGACACTACACCACTTGAGGAGTGTCTTTTATATCTCGAGCAGATCGATGAGCAGCGTCGAGATTTTTCCTTGTCCAACGAGGCTCACAAACAATGTGTCAAGTGTTAGTATGATCGGTTTGTCTGCCCTTGTATTTTCTCTGAAGGTGATCTTGTCCTGGCCTATGACCAAGATAAATATCCATTGGGGGAAGGAAAGTTCAAACCCATGTGGTTCAGACTGTTCATTGTTAAGAAATTTTTATAAAAGGGTGCCTATCAACTGGTTGATTTTGAGGGTAACACTTTATCGGAGCCAAGAAATGGGCTCTACCTTAAGAAGTATTACACTTAGATTGGTCGCTTGAGCATGAATTATTGTATATAATGTATAGATTTATTTAAACAGTCTTGTCTTTTTATTTTATGGACGTGTAGTTTATTGTGTTTATTTTCATTGTGGCAGATGTCAAGTTAATCTGAGGTCTATGTTGGGTTCACAAACGGTGTTAGACGACACACTTGGAGGCTTTCTTCCACAACTTGGGTGATATTTACACATTTTGGTCAGTTGATGTCTTTTGGAGGTATTTTTCTGGGAAAAGTAACCAATAATGTTTCTGAATACAATGTTGTAATAGAATTACTACATGATGCCTTGTCACATGGTATTTGTCACCTCCGGGTTTACCTATATGCTCAACTGGTCGTGTCTCAATTAAATGGAGTATACCATGTCTAAGATCCCACCCTTCACCGATGATTCCTTAGGGTATGTGTCTTAGAATGATATTTTGATTATATTACTTATAATCATGTTCCTAGGAGATCTAATCAACTAATTGATACATTGGCTAATCAAGTATTAGATTGGAATATTTCTCACACATAAAAGTAAAAGCACACACATGTAAATACATATATACAAAATGTTTATCCATAAGTAAAAAAGATATATATATATATATATATATATATATATATAATAATAATGTGTACAAAACATAATGTCATAAGTACAAAAGTCAGCCACAAAGCCTCAAAAAGAGTCGGTATACATTTTTGGGATCAAGCCCTCACTATATAATAGAGTAAAAAAGGTTCCCTTAGCGCATATGTGGTCTGATACTAACTATGGCCTAGGCTTGTTGGCCCTAGTATAATGAACTACAACGTTCGCAAGACACTGAAACAACTAAACCCAAGTCCTAGGTACCCCTATAACATGTGGTTGGATGGTCGGGGGGAGATCCTTTATCTCTCCCATCGGCACTACATGAGTGAGAGTTGTTAGGTTTCTCTCTACTTGTCACAATACTCTCTTAGCCTCTCTGGCTAGTAGTCCTCCTACAAATATTGGTCCTCCTGCTCGTGTTGGTATGGAATCTACTCTAGGACGACGCCTGGTCCTGGCAAATTCAGTCGGTCACACCGGTCCCACATCTGCATATGATATATCATTGAGTTAGTAATTTGACATTACCATAAAAAGGATAACATTTAATTAAAAAAAAAAAAACTTCAAAATGTGTTTACCTATCTCTTCGTGCTCTTCTCCAAGGGGCATGGGAATATTAATATCCCCTATGAAACTTATCCCTATGTAAGGGTATTCCTCAATCATAAGAATCTGACGATCCCACTAGTCAAAAAACAATTCTTCAAAGGCCTCATGTAATCTCCCCGCACCCTGTCGAGGTAACAAATCTTCCCACCTGCATAATGCTAGAAAGGAGGCAATATGGCCTCGTACTTTCTCCCTCGGGCTAAGGCTTAGCACTCTCTTGAAAACGAAAGTGCACAGCATAGTCCTGAACCTAAAGTTATTATTTGTTCTTCTTCGACAGTCGGTCAGTTGTTTTTTCATGTATGTGAGCATTGTAGTGCTCCAGTAAAAAATAGTGGCATCTTGACATTGAGCTTCACAATGCATATGTGCATGGGAATCCTGATGAAGTGTTTCAGATCTCGTAATTTGCCAAATCATGTAGAGTACTATCCGAAGATTGAGGCTTGTGATCTTATGAGTTGGCACCTGATATCCTACTTTCTCAATGTCAGCCTCACAATACATCCCAATGTAATCCTATATGTTGTGCGGTCCTGGAGGAAAGTTCCTTAAGTTGACCGGTTCCCCCCTCTTGGAGAGGTCAGTCAACAAGTAAATATCCTTCATCTTTAGAGTCAATCATTGTCCCTCTAGCATGAAGGTCTCTACATCTGTATGTCAATACTCTATCAAGTGGTTCAATAGCGTGGGTTGTGCCCTCATGAATGGACACTGGAAAAATTTCCACATACCACACTGCTTAAGCATGGGAACGGCCTATGGATCCTCCTCTACCAAGAAATCTAAATCTCCATGTTCCCTTCTTGCCAATGAACATACATCCTATTGCAAAACATTTGTGAGGTTAGCCCCTTGTTTCATATTTTTTGAAAGATAATTTTTTTTTATGTGGGTTGTCTTTAAGACAGTCGCGTATGTACATGGGCTAAGTGTTATTTTGCATGTGTATGTACATGGACTAAGTGTTATGTAAATACACGTTCTGGGTGTGGAAAACTCACATACACACATGCCTAACCCTTTTACTAGGGTGTGCACCCTCCAAACAATAAAATAAGCAACACATAAAGAATGAAAAGTGATAGAGGGAAAATCCCCCTATAACTATACCAGGGTTTAGGGTATAGACAAAGAAAATGACCCCTTAAAATTAAATCCAGTTTCTACACTACCCCAAACATACCAAAATAGATGAACAAAAAGTAGTGGAAGAGAAGATCAATAACTATACCTTTTATCCAATGTCTGGTGATGATCTCCTCATGCTCTGTAGCTCCAAAGGCTGCAAGTCTCCTCCCAAAGTTGACTTGCATCCAAGAATAGGAAAAAAAAGCTACAAGCATGCTATTTCTATTCATAAATTAGGGTTAGATATCAAATGTTATTTATAAATCAAACAAAAGACACAAAAAATCATCATTTGGGACAAGGAAAAGAGATTTTTTTATTCATTAATCAAATATTGAGACTTACAATCCTCTAGACTTTATAAGTGTCGCAGGGCACATACATGCTCTAAAAAGAAATATTTTAAATAGAGCTCCTCATCAGTGATTTGGCAAATTATGCAAGCAAGAAGACCAATGTCATGTATGCATGAGTAGGGAATTTTAGGGATATAACAAATTTCCCCCTAATGTATGAGGTCAAAAGAGAAAATGATAGTCGAAATACATTACAACATCTTCACACATGCACAAAAAATTGAGTGAGCCCTGGGCCAGAGTTCAGGAGGTGCCATCTGCAAAACAACAACTGTCTCTCTAAGGTGAGCATACCCATGCTTGGGATGAACTAAAAAATGGATTCCAATCAATACACTACAAATCCATGTCATATAACTATATAAAGTGTAGTCGCAAACAATACACAATGGATCTACATCTCAAAATCAGTCGAAGATATACAATTACAGTATGTATCTTCAAGAAGCTAGTGATGTTTGTGGCTAGAGATGAAGTATTCATAGCTTGAGAAACAACTTCAATATCTTCAAAACTCAGGTAGGAGTACAATGGGAGTGTACGACTCACTACTCTAAGGTATTCAACAATCCGTCATGAAAATACTGGAGGATCTCGATGATTAGGTAGAGAACTTCGTCGATTTTGAATCTGGACTTGATTAAACTCTTGGAATGGCTGACTCCTGAAATTCAAGAGACAAACTGCAGAAAGGCCGACTCAGGTTGGGTAAAACTACCCTTGGAAAAAATAACGAAAGATGATCAAACTCAGGCAACATGACATTGACATAAGTTTGTGGTGCAGGAGGCAACGCAAAATCTCGATATGTTTGGAAGAGTAACCAAACGGAGGAGGACATAACTCTATGTAGTGAGAATAGATTCCTAAGGTCATACTAGATCCCAATGCTTGATGAAAAAACATAAGGATGTGCTTTGTTCAAGGGCGACTATCTTTGCTGCCAAAAAAAGAATGAATATTTCTCGTCCCCTCTTTTTGGAATATTTGATTTTTTTTGTCTTTTTCAATTTTTAAAGAGCTTGAAAAAGAATAAAAGAATGCTACATTACAAAGGAGGAATGAGTGTCACGACAAGAAAATTGGTTCCAAGAGCATGGAACATATTAATGCTCAGGGAAAGGAGACATGTGCAGGATAATGACACTTAGGAAAATTCCTCCATGGGTAAAGGTCTCAGGTGATAGAGGCAAGAAGTGTTGCAAGGCTTGAGTATAAGGAATGCTTCAAAGGTTCAGTTGAGAGAAACATGGAGCCAGAATTAGGCCAAAGACGCAAAGATTAGACCTGCAATGTGATTAAGCATGACACAGTGAGACGCCTTCTATGTAAAATTTTACGAGCCTAGAGAAGGTAAGATCAATAGTTTTTTCACATTTAGAGACTCTGAAAAAATGAAAAAGAAGACTCTAGAGGGTACCTTTTTCGAAGTTAGTCTAGTCAGTTCGAAAAATGGTTAAACTTGCACTGAAAATGCGTCTTTTCAAAACCATTTTAATGAGTGTGACAAAGACAAGATCACTCAACTATCTTTTCAATTTTAAGGAGTTTGAAAAGAGCTGAACTATGGACTCACAACCTTTTTATGATTTTAGTCTCCTTAGCCCGAAAAAGTATAAAATTAACTGAGGAGAACTCTCCCAGTGAGATGAATCTCCCGAGGTGTACCTTTTTCCGCTATAATCTAGTGGCTGGAAAAAGGGTTAAACTCATGCTAGTAGATGTTATTCTGGACCAATTTAACGAGTGTGAAGGAACAAGGTCACTCAACGATCTTTTAAAGTTTATGGAGTCTGAAAAGAGATTAACTATGGACTCTGGGGGGGTTCCTTTTTCCTAAGTAATCTCCAATTCCCAAAAAAGTTGATGAACCAAAACCAAGGAGAATGTTCCTTTTTTGAATATTTAGTCTCTTAGGCCTGAAAAAAGTGTTAAACTTACGCCTGAGAATACTCTTCTAGCAAACCAAAGTTCCTAGAGAATACCTGTATTCGTAAAATTAGCCATCCGGACCGAAAAAGGGGTAAAATACCGCAAGACAATTGTGCTTTCAAATTTGAGTTTGGAAAGCATGAAGGGAAACAAGATCGCTCAACAATATTTTCATTTTTAGAGAGTCTAAAAAGGGCTTAAAAATATTCCAGGGGGATACTTTTCTCAACTAATCCATACAAGATAAAAAAGAATAAATACAGTCTCGTTGGATGTTGCTTTCAAATTTTAAAGAGAGCTTGAAAGACAACAAAGAGTGCTCATTAGGTAGTCCCAAGGGTAAGGCCTAAGATGATGATGAACAAAAGAATGAGGATTCATTATGTAATCATTACAGGACTAACAAGGACTTCCAAGCCTATAGTCATAACTGACAGGATGGACACCAAAAAATGCAGCAAAAAATCTACCTAGGGAATCCATGTAGAGGTAGGCTCTACCACCTAATTACGACACTTCTACAACAAAAATGAAGGTTTCGTGTCACACGTCAGTGGGGTCGATCCTATGGAAAAGTGGAAAATACAATGAGATGCAGAAAGTGGGAATGAAATCCTAACTTATGTGAAAAAGTTGGAAAAAATGACTTTTACCAAAGGATGTAAAAAAATGTAACCAATCCCGAAAAAATTACCAAACCGAAAGGAGAAAAGTACCAGAATGACCAATAGAAAAATTAGAAGTGAATTCAATTAACCACCAAGCCAAGAAAAAATGACAAAGGGGATCAAAAAGGGCCAAAATTTTCTATAAATAGAGGTGGACAACTCATTTTTACCATTGCAAATTGGAAATTAACCAAAAGGTCAAAAAACCCCTTTGTTAAAAGAGTGGATTCCTAGAGCTATAGTGGAAAAAACAACCTTCTGCTTGGACCAAGTAAGTACAATACACATATGCTTTCATTTCAATTCCTTCTTTATAGTTTAATTTTTAGTTTGGGAGGGGAACACTCTTGTAAAAAGTGAAGCCCTGTGCGTACATACGCGATTGTGTAAAAAGCAGCTCGTGTACACCGTCCTTTACCTTGAAAAAAAAAACAAAGCACTAAATCCTCTCCACTTTTGTCATGTGACAGGATGCATGTTCACTGGAGAGAGAGAGAGAGAGAATGAGGAGCTTGACATCTTGGTCAAGGAGGACCCTGTGGCCATCGCTGCACTGAAACAATGTGGATTACGAAAGTTCTTCCAGTGTCCATTTATGAGGGCACAACCGAGGCTTATCAATGCTCTTATGGAGTATTGGAATCCTGATGTTGAGGCATTTATGTTGGAGGGTAAATCATTGACCCCAACCATAGAGGATATATACTTCTTGACTGACCTCTCGAGAAGAGGGGAACTAGTCAACTTGAGGACTTTTCCTCCATAGCCTTTCAACATCGAGGATTACATCAGCATGTACTATGAGGCTGGCACTGAGAAAGTAGGTTCTCAATTGTCTATCCACAAGATCACCATCCTCTCCTTATGAGTGATCCTACTTCTGGTTGGGTGAATTACTGGATATGCAACACTTCATTAAGCCTCACACGCACATATTCATTGTTCCATTCAGTGCTTGGAGGAAACCATTTTTTATTGGAGTACCATCATGCTTGTATGCATGAAGAGATGACTTATAGAGTCTCGGTGTCATACCAACAAGAAATTTGGGTTTGGTAGTATTATATGCTCCTTCTTCTTTGAGAGGGTGTCTCAGTCCCAGAGACACTGTATGGGGGCATCTAGCCTCCTTCCTAGCAGTGAGTAGGTGGACAACTTTACTACCTATATAGGGTGGAGGGAGGACTATAGAGGCATTCGACGACAAGTTTTTTGACTAGTGGGCATGCCAGATCTTGGTGATAGAGCATTTCCCCTATGTAATGATTAACTTCATCAGATACCCAGACATGCATGTGCCTCTCGGTGAGGAGCGTGGAGAGATAGGTAACATATATTTTAAAGCTTATTAAATTTTTAATTTTCATATATATCCTTTTTACTTGTGTACAAAGTACTGACTTATGAATCTTTTACGTACATATGTAGGGCATGTTCAACCGACAAAATTCGCCTAGAATCGGTGTCGTCCTCGACCTGAGGCAAGACCAGCAACAACAGGAGGACCAATAGTTGCGGGAGGACCCCCAACCAAAGAGGTTGACAGAGTTTTGTGACGAGTGGAGAAACCTCATTGTGCTCACTTGTGTTGTTCCTATGGCCGAGATCAAGGATCTCCCCCCGACTATGTAGCCATAGGTAGTAGGGGTGCCTCAGACTTTGGTCCAGTTGTTCTGGCATCTTGCGAACATCATTGTTCATTATAGTAGGGACAATAGGCATTTTCCTTAGACAGTGTCGGACCATTGATGTGTCGAGGGAACTTTTTGTACTATATGTATTTTTTGAGGGCGTATGCCTAGCGATGTAGACCGATGAATTTTGAGGCTTTCATGCCCACTTATGGACTCATAACACTATTTTTTGAACATGTATATATATATATACATCTTTCTTGCTTTGGATAACATTTTTTACACATGTATTTACATGTGTATGTGTGTGCTTTTCATTTTATATGTGAGCAACATGCCAATATAAAACTTGATTAGCTAGAGTATCTATTAAATGATTAAATCTCCTAGGAACATGGATATATGTAATGTAATCAAAAGATCGTTCTAAGAGATGTAACCTAAGGAATCATCGATGCAGAGTGGGATCATAAACATGGTAAACCCCATTTAACTAGGACACAACTAGTTGGGCATCTAGGTAAGCTCGGAGGTAAGAAATGCCATGTTACAAAATGTCACGAAGCAATTCTCTCATTGTGTTGTACTCGACAACATTATTTGTAGCGTCACCTATAAATATTCCTCTGGAAGATAGAAACTAGCCTCCAGGTGTGAAAATCACCCAAGCTATGGAAGCAAGCCTCTGAGTGTGTCGGCTAACGTCGTTCGCGAACCCAAAGTAAACCTCTGATTCACTTGACATCTGTGACAGTGAAAAAGAAGACATAAATAACTACATGTCCACAAAACAAAAAAGGACAAAAAAGGTATAAGAGACTATACATATATACAAGAAGCCACCCTGGTGACCAACCTAAGAGTAGTACTTCTTAAGGTAGAGCCCATTTCTAGGCTTCACCAAATAATTTCCCTTAAAATAAACCAGACGGTAAGAGCCCTTCTCTAAAAATTCTTTCACAATGAATGGTCTGAACCACATGGGTTTGAACTTGCCTGCCCCCGGGGGATCTTTGTCTTGATCATAGAACAAAACAAGATCGCCTTCGGAAAAAATCTGAGGATGAATGGACCGATCATACTGACACTTGAATCATTTCTTATGAGCCTCATTAGCTAAGGTTGCATCATGACGCTACTCATCGAGCTACTCGAGATATAGAAGGTGTTCCTCAAGCGGTGAAGTGTCTAGTAGTAATTCCACTACCAAATTAAAATAAGGAATCTGAAATTCAATAGGTAAGACTAATTCCAGCTCGTATACGAGTTGAAAAGGTGAAAAACTGGTGGAAATATTTAGAAATGTTCGATAGGCCCCCAACGTTGAATACAACATTAAATGCCAATTCGACTTGGCATAATTGATCGTCTGTTGAAGAATAGTCTTAAGAGACTTATTCATAACTTCAACCTGACCATTCGATTGTGGGTAGTAGGGTGACGAATGTTCCTATTTGAACCTGATATTTGACGTTAATTCAATCATCATTTTGTTCTGGAATTGACTTCCATGGTTAGTGACAATGTCCTTCAGGATACCGAACATTGCTACTATTTGATTAAAGATGAAAAGAGTCGAGATTTTTCCATCATTGCTAAATGTTGGCATATCTTTGACCCACTTCGTGAAGTGGTATACTGGTACGATGATGTAATGATGCCCCTTGGTTGAATTTGGTTGACATGTAGTAAAGTCAATCCCCCACTTGGTGAAAGGACCAACAACAATGACCAGAAACATAGGAGCAGGGTGTGCCCGAATCTTCCGACAAAATATCTGGCATGGGTGGCACTTCTTGACCACCTCCACACAATCCTTGATTAATGAGGGACAAAAGTAACCTGCACGTAGAATCTTTTGGGTTGTTTCCAACCCAGAAAAATGATCGCCACATGCTCCAGTGTGACAGTTGTTCAAAAAAATCTTTGCTTCTTCATGTGTGAGACATCGCCGAAGAATGAAAGCTACACCTCGATGATACAAAGTGTCATCGAGGATAATATAGTTTCACGCCTGATGTTAAATTCATCGACTCTCATCACGAGAAGCAGAAGCGAGGCACTTCAAAGTCTAGAGACACACAAGTATATCTCCATACCAGGGGTCTGAAGATGCAATTAGAAAATGATCTCCATTAATAGGCGATTCTTTGAGCATGATATCACTAGACTTGACTGGTAATTCCGAAATGAGTTCGACAAAGACCAATGACGTTTTGGATTTCGCAAAAATAAAATCCAAGTCAAACTCCTGTAGGATAACTATCCATATACTGATCTTTCCGCCAATGACCCATCATGTTAACACATATTAGAAAGGGTTGACAATGACAATGATGGTTTTCTTGTGAAGAAAAATGTAGTGATGGAAACATTGGACAACATGAACAACTACCAAAGCAAGTTTCTCAACATGAGAGTAGTTGAGTTCAGGTCCAACCAGGCCTCAACTAAGATAATATATAACGTGTTCTTCAATCATATCATCTTCCCGAACCAAGACCATCTCGATGATTGACTCCATAGAAGTTAAATACAACACAAAGTATCTATTATAATCAGGAGACCAGAGCAGAGGGGTAGACGTCAAGGCACATTTCAATACTTCAAAAGAGCGTTGAGAAGATTCATCCCAACAAAATGGGACCCCTTTTTTCAAAAGACACATGAAACCTTTAGTGATCTTAACGTAATTAGTGACAAAACGTCAAAGAAAAATTACTTTCCCCTGTAATCTCTGAATATGGGGTATCGTGCATGGGGGAGGCAATTGAACTATCGCCTCAACCTTGATAGGATTGACCATGATCCATGTTTTCGATACAATGAAACCTAAAATACAACTTGACATCACGTAGAAACTGCACTTGTTAGGATTCAAGCGAATCGGATAGTAGCGACATCTCTCAAATATTAGTCATATATGGGTGGGATGATCATATCTCTTGCAAGAACATGATGCTAGAACATCGAGGTATGACTCGACTATTTGTTTGAGGTCATGAAAGGCAAATGACATGGCCCACTAAAAGGTGGCTCCAACATTCTTCAAGCCAAAAGGAATCTTTCGATACACGAACGTACCCCAAGGAAAAATAAAAGTTGTTTTATGTTGGTCCTCGGGTTTGATTTGAATCTGATTGTGTCCAAAAAAACCGTCCATGAACGAAAATACCTCACAGCATGCACATTCATTGACAATATGATCGATAAACGAGGTTGGGAAATTGTCTTTCGAGCAAGCCTTATTCAAATTGTGGAAATCTATACAAAGATGAATTGTGCCCTGTTTCTTGTTGACAGGAACCGCGTTCGACACCCATTCCATCGATTGTACAGGGTAGATAAAACCGACTTTGAGCATTTTTTCTACTTCTGCCTTGATTACTGTCACTTTTCAAGGATTGACCAGATGAAGCTTCTGTCGGATCGGTTTGGCATCAGAATAAGTTGTGATTTCATGTTCGACAATTCATGGGTCGATGCCTGGAATTTCCTCTTAAGACTAGGAAAAAACGTCGCAAAACTTCTTAAATAACTCGGTGTAAGTTCAGATCTCTTCGGGGGAGAAATCCACTTCGATGAAAACATTCTCCATGATGTTGGGGATTTTAGAGATATTGATTGGAATCATTGTAGAAATTATTTCCATGTTACCCTCGGCGTAAACTCCATGCGTAGACAGAGGATTGATAGGACAAGGAATATATCTATTGACGGTCAAAACAAACTATCTCACCTCCACTCTCCTAAGATTGGGAATAAAGTAATATCTATGATGTAGATCATCCCAAGGTCTGTTGGGACCAATCAGTGCCTCGAGAATCACCTCGTCGAAGGGCAAGACTAAGTCTAAGGGATCTTCAGTTGAAAGATAATCTTGAGACCAAATAGGCTCAAGAACTGGATCTAACTCCTGTGTGGGAGTCGGATTAGGGTTGGCTGAGGCTTGCTGGAAAATGATGTACGCAACCTCAATAGCAGATAAGAGAATGTCTATGCCAAGGTTCCCTATCCCTTCCATCAAAGTCGATAAGGAAGGTAAAGTCCACAGGTCATGAAAGTAGCTCGTTCTGAAAGATGACACTTGCAGAATTGTAGCCTTTGGTTGGTCAGGAACAATCGATATAAGATTTACATCGTTGGAAGGTGACGGGTAATCAAAAGTTCCCATCAGTGACTGAAACAAACCAACACCTAAGTTGACAGTGTCAGGCTGCAGGGAATCAATCATCAGGACCATGGAAGCTCCCAATCAAGGGTCAGGATGAGAGAAGGACAATTGGTTGATGGTCATAATCTGACCCTCATTTCGAAAAGCATAAGACTTGAAAAACCGTAGCAACCACCACATGCATTGCATAAGTACAACTTCTTCCTAACAAAATATTGTAGTCGAGAGGCGCATCGACCACTTCAACTTCGACACACATAGTTTTACCTCCTAACTGCATGGGAAAGGAAGGAATTATTCCATGTGGTCTAAACGATTGACCGTCAAAATCCATAAGAAACGTAGGTGACAGAGACAACTCAGGTTGGCCAATGGCCTTCCAACATGCCAACGACATCACGCAAGTCGAGGCACCCTCATCAACCACTATATGGAAATTGTTTCGTGTAAAATATTTCATGGTATACGCCACTACTATATGAAATTCAACGTGGTGAGGAAGACGAGCTTTTAAGTCGGTTGGATCGAAAACGATCGCTCCTGGGTTATTAGTCTCTGCCGCACCCAAGGTGGAAAACAAATATTTTCCCTGTGAGGGGAACTCTGGAGGAACTCCAGAGAAAACATCGTGCAAGGGGTCTATGCGAGATCCTCTACAACAAAGTATTTTTTAGAATCCCTCATGTTTGGATTATGGGGAGCCTTATTAAATGCACCTTTAGGGATGCTAGTCATTTTTTCTCCCACCGCCTTCTCAATTTGGAGAGAAGTCGATGGGTTAGTGGCTTCCTTTCCCTTCTCGACATATTACGGTATTTCGTAGTCATGAGTCTTGGTTTATAAATGAGCATCACCATTCATCATGTAAATGTTTGTATTCAGGTTGTTATTGGTAGGCACGGGGGGTCCCTGATTTCCCCCTACCACGCTTGTGGATGCAAAATCTTGAGATTTCTTTTTCCCTTGTGGAAAAGGGTTCATCAAAAAAATATGGTGTTGTTGTGCTAATAACTTCTGGGCTTCTGCAAGACGATGGCACAGGTGAGTCGGGTGGTCTTCTGTGCAGAGATTACATAGATACTTCAACTTCTTCTTCTCTGTTTTTCCCCCGCAAGCATTGTTGGCAACCTTTTTATCTACCCTTCTTATTTCATTGTTTTGTATTTCCCTCAGTCTGTTGGTTAGCCTTGGGATTTGTCGAATGCACATTGTGTACATCCAACGTCCTGGTAGGGGGAACAACCAAACTCAGAGTCTGGCTGGCCAAAATCTATTATATTGACAATTGTTGCAACTGGTTTGACAACAGAACTGTGGAATTTCTTTGTGTTGATCCCACAATTCCATCAGCATGGGTCCTAGACTTTTTTTTGGCCTTATCGAGAGTAGACTGTGGCTCGAGGTACTCTTACTTTTTTTTGGCCAGACTAAGAGTAGATTAGTTCAAGCTGTTGGGCTCTCATAATAGCCTCCTCTTCTTAAAACACCCTGGAAGTCGCTATGTCCTTGGATATACAGGGAACCAAAGACTTCAAGAACCACTCAAGCAAGAAATAAGGAGGGACCTTGACCTTAATCAAGCTCTTTCTTCGTCACCATTCTCGGATATGATCAGAGATGTGGTCGGCCTTGGTTTTCTCAAAGTTAGCTAGAAATTCGGTGTTGGCATCGTATATCACAAGTAACTGGAAATGGTTCAAGAATACCATCTCCAAGTCGTTAAAGTAAGAGTACCTCGAGCCATCGAGATCAATATACCACTTCATAGCACCCCCTATAAGAGTGCATTGAGGCACAACTGAATAGAGTTGTCTTTCAGTGAGTTTAATGAGAACCACAAGTGAAAGGCATTCACATGATCACCTAGATATTCACCCAGATTTCCCTCAAATTTTGGAATATCCGAAGGCAACTTAGTAGGCATGGGGGGCCAACATGGATCATGATAGATCGGGTCATTCAGTAATCTCGACAAGTATGGAAAATGTAGAGTTTCCAGAAAGGGTAGTTTCAACTGTGAATTATTTACAGGAAAAGAGGGCCTCGGGTTTTGACTGGCACCAGGTTTCCAGGAAAATTTGGACTGTTGGCCATGGTTTTGGTAGAAACCGTGGTCTTGATTAGCAATAGGAAATTGTGTTTTTTGAGGCTTCATCGACTGACTCCGGAAATTGGATGACATGGCCTGTGCATGGATTGCTCCCTGCTTTGTGTTCCAAGGACCTTGGAAGAGGATACCCCCAACCGATCCGATGGGCATGGGTACAAATCCTTTCCTAGGATTCCATTAAGTATGGAGGGGGTTACCCCCGATCGACATTACTTGAGAGGGAAACAATCCCTGCCAAGGATTCCAAAGACCCTGTGAAGGAATGGTACCTTGCACTCGGTTCTGTTGACCAAAGCTGGGGTTTCCCCCATTCAATAAAGAGGATGTAAAGAAAGTGTTGTTTCCAAACAAACCAAACTAAGAGAACGACATAGATCCCACTGGCATTGTGTAAGAGGAAGGTCCTAAATTGCCTCCACCAAAATATCTATAATTAGCTTTAGGCCCGATTGGGTATTGAAAAGTGCCACCAATCAAAGGGGACCTAGGAAGTATATGACCCCCACCATAAGGGATAACATTAAAAGGGACAGTAGTGCCCACAGTTGACCCTTGCAAGGGAGCATTTGAGATTCCTTCCCCCAGACCCATGGTTTGTAAGGTAGAATAAGTAAGAATCGGATTTGTATCAAATCCAAGAATCCCATATGAGAAGGGAGCGCTTGTCGTGTTCTGAGTAAACAAAATAGTGGTCAAAGTCGTTAAAGGTATCAGAACACTGCCCAAAGTTGTGGGAATCGGGAAAATTGAGGTCTTGATTGGCGAAGGTGGGGGAGGAGGTAGGATTCCCCCTCCAGTATTAGTCGTAATAGGAGTACAAGGACTCATGGACGAAGTAGCATCATTCATTTCCATTAGCGTCTGTAGAACTAATTAGGGCTCAGAAGATGTCACCACAGGAGGAAATATATGAATCAAGATCAACACCGACAAGTCGGTAATCGGAGGATTGGTTGGCCCGAAACCTTCAATATCAAGGTAAAAAATGATGGATTCCTCCGAAGACGAAAAGTATCATCTCAAAGTAGGGTCGGGCATAGTTTCCTGCGGCCCGATCGCTTCAACCGATCCTTCTTAATCAATTCTTTGCCTCAATGTTAGCGGAGGTGGCTCCAAAGTAACCGGCGATAGGCCCTGAAGCCTTTGCAACCGACGGTATTGTTGATATTCCACTTTGTGAAATGAGAAAATGAAATATTAAGGCTTGAATAGCATGGAACACAAAGCACACACTAAAAAGTTTCCTAAATATAATCAAGTAGTTGTCTAACTAGTGGGAAGGATGGTTACTCCAATCGACACTAGAGAAACTAACCGGTGCAAGTGCAACTAGAAAACGAAAGAACCCTTCAGGTATACTCTACAAAGCGCGATCCAAATTCCTCCCTAGGTACCATGGTATACCCCCACAATCACCTGTGTAAGTCCGTAAAATATGGGAAACTAGGATTCCATCTTCCAGTCAGTCACCAGGAAGGTACAGTTGATAGTCAAGCAGATCTTAATGAGAAGGATAACAAGTATGAAGCCTTTCAAGGGTGACAAAATAAATTGGTTTGGAAGACAACTGAGGATATCAAACAGATTCGAGGTCCAAGAAGCTCTGTAGGCAAATTTGATTGGTATTGTTCCCGAAAAAGACCCTCAATATAAAATCCCCACTATGTTTAGTCCATCTTTGGAGGGGTTATCTCCTATGCCTTTCCTCACATGACCTCGCACTTATCCCATGTGTTAGAGGGGGTCCCCGACTAACTCTTACGATGATGGACTTAAAACACTCCCCATCTCAAACTCCAATGTTTTTTTTAAAGTGGCCTTGAATAGTTTCCTCTTCACACCTAATTCAAGGGCCTAAAACCCTAAACTAGTCGGTGAACTCTACAAACATAAAGTCTAATATATTTTAAATTAAGCGTTAATATTTTTAAGGCTTGATTTAGGCAAAGGGTGCAATAGTGAAACTGATGTTGTTGTGAAGAGATGAATAAGGAGGAGAAATTTAAATCATTTGAAAGAAAAATATACTTCAAAATTAAAGCAAATCTTGTAAAACCTCTTTATAAAATTCAACTTTTCTAATCAATATTTCAAGATCTTGTAAATGAAGAAATCCTAAAACTTGATTTCGTTTGACTAAGAAAAGCTACTTGTATTTCATGAAATCGAAAAGAACTTTGAAATGAAGACTCTTTTTTCGTTTGCAAATAACAACCTTGACTACTTTACCAAACTAAATGATTTTTTTTGGTATTTTTTGAACTTCTTTAACAAGAAAAACTGAAGTAAAAACTTTATTTTTTGTTTTTCAAAGAAAGAAACAGGAAAAAAGAGAAAACTAAAAACAAGATTGATAAAGATTCTAAGGCATCTATGTATCGTAGGGATTCAACCAAGAAACCAAAAGAAGGATCTAAAACTTGACAGCTCACTCTAAACCTTTTAGGGAAAAAAAAATAAAACTAAGGAACCAGTTAACTGAAACTCTAACCCAAGCTATGGCCAAAGACAGAGACTCTGTCTGGTTCAAGAAAGTCCTGAGAAGTCTGAACTTCTATCAGGAAAGAGACAAACTCTCTCTTTGTTAAAAAACACTTTCAAGACATAGAGACGTGGGTTGTTGCATCACCATAATGTGTATGTATGTGGTATTTATAATGTTCAGAGCATGTATGTATGTGGGCTGACCCAAAACAGGGTGTGTACACCTCTGAGACTTTTCAAAAATAAAAAGACAAGGCAGACTTACATGGCAAGGAAAGTTGGTATGCACCTTGTAGGTGACCAGAAAACCTTAAAAGACTTAGTAAACTTTACTGAAACACAAAAGGAAAACAAAAATCCAATCAACAACACAAAAATATCCCTAACAACCCTAGAGAGATTCCCCAATGGAGTCGCCAATTATGCTAGTGGAAAAATCCCCCTATAACTATTCCAGGGTTTAGTGTATAGACAGAGAAAATGACCCCCTAAAAGTCAATCTAGTTTCTACACTACCCCAAACATACCAAAATAGATGAACATAAAGAAGTGGAAGATAATATTGGTAATTGTACCTTTTATCCAACGTCTGGTGATGATATCCTCAAGCTCTGTAGCTCCAAAGGCTGCAAGTCTGCTCCCAAAGTTGACCTGCATCCAAGACTAGGAAAACAAAGCTACAAGAATGCTATTTATATTCATAAATTAGGGTTACATATCAAATGTTATGTATAAATCAAATAAAAGACACAAAACACCATCATTTGGGACAGGGAAAAGAGATTATTTTATTCATTAATCAAAGATTGAAACTTACAATCCTCACAGGACACCATTCCACTAAATTGGTCTCGGATCCTCTTTAAAATGCTCCAAGTGAAACTTCAATAATCCTCTTATCACAATATACTAATCACTTCAAGGGAAGGGAATGGATTGACTGGAAAAAAAGGGGTTGGAGTGGGAATAATGAGGCAGTAACTCACAAAAGGTTGCAAATGCTTGGGCAAGGAAGGGAAGTGAAATTGGGTAGAGTTTCACCATTCTAATACTTGGTTCTGGAATGAGACCCTAAGACCTCCTTTTATATGACAAAAGGATGGTTATTTGGTTGGGGGACGGGCTATGTCGGGTGAATTAGTTGGGAAACCTCCAATAGCCCATAAATTCCACCAAATTCCTTACAAATTTTTAATTTTTGTAACTTTTGGAGGTATACGCGGGTTGTTTAGTGTGCATCAAGTGTATGTATGTGGGTTGTATAGCATATATAAAGCATATGTACATGAGAATTAGTGCAACAGGGCGTGCACATGCTCTAAAAATTGTTTTTTTAAATAGAGCTCCTCAACAATGATTTGGAAAATTATGCAAGCAAGAAGGCCAATTCCATGTATGCATGAGTAGGGAATTTTAGGGATATAACAAAAAGGAAGAGAAATCTCATTTTTACTTACTTGTTTCAGGTTTTAGGATATTTCATCCAACATAGCTCCTCGAATTTGTGTTTTAAAGAAGAGGTTTTTTTGGATTTTTGGTCATTTTACAATTTGCAATGGTTAAAATGAGTTGTCCACCTCTATTTATAGATTTTTTTGGCCATTTGTTCCTTAGTTGGGTCCTCGTTTTTCCTATTCTTGGCTCAGTGGGTACTTGAGTTTCTTTTTGAAAGATCTTTGGGTTGTTCTAATGTACTTTTTCTTTTGGTTTGGTGTTTTCATGAGATGGGTTATACTCATATCACCCCGTGGTAAAGGTTGTTTTTGCATATAAGTTAGGTTCTCACCACCTTGCATTTTACATATTGCTGAATTTTTTTCTTTTCCATAGGATCGATCCCACAAAAGTGTGAAACGAAACCTTCTACGCTACTTTAGATGTGTCGTAATTAGGTGGTATATCCTTTCGCTACATGGATTCCCTAGGTAGATCCTTTGTTTCATTTTGGTGTCCATGATGTGAGTTTTCTCCATAGTCTTGGGAGTTCTTTTACTCTTGCCATGATTGTATATCAAAGCCCCATTCTTCTTCATATTTTTTGGCTCATACCTGAGGCACTCCCTATGACCATGGTTTTTTCTCTTTTGGGCTCACTTAAACTTTGAAATCAACATCTAACGAGACCTTATTTATTCTTTTTGGTCTAGCTTAGATTACTTAAGAAAAGAAGCCCCCCTGGAGTCTTCTTTAATCCCTTTTCATACTCTCTAAAATTGAAAAGATTGTTGAACGATCCTGTTTCCCTTCATGCTCGTCAAACTCAAATTTGAAGGCACATCTGTCTGACGGTAGTTTACCCCTTTTTCTATCCGATCGATTAATTTACGAATATAGGTATGCCCTAGGAGATTCGGTTCTCTAGGAGAGTATTCTCGGGCGTAATTTTAACCCTTTTCCAGGCTTGAGGGACTAAATTTTTGAAAGAGCTCCATTCTCCTTGGTTTTGGTTTATCTTTTTTTCAGGCCTTGGAGATTATATACAAAAAATGAAACCTCCTGGAGTCCATATTTAATATCTTTTCAAACTCACTAAATATGAAATATCGTCGAGTGACCTTGTTCCTTTCACACTTGTTAATTGGTTCAGAAGGAATATCTATTTGGCATAAGTTTAACCCTTTTTTCAGCCAATAGATTATCCAGGAAAAAGGTATGCCTCAGGAGACATGTCTCGCCGGAGAGTTCTCCTAAGTTATATTTTATACTTTTCTGGGTTAAGGAGACTAAACATAAAAGGCTATGAGTCCATAGTTAAGCTCTTTTCAGACTCCTTAAAATTGAAAATATAGTCGAGTGATCTTGTCTGAGTCACACTCATTAAAATGGTTTTGAAGAGATGTCCTTTCGATATAAGTTTAACCCTTTTTCAAACCAAATGGATTAATTATGAAAAAGGAACACTATGGAGTCTTCTTTTAGTGTTTTTCAGACTCTAAACGTGAAAAAACCATCGAGCTTACCTTCTCTAGGGTTGTAACTCCACATGGAAGGAGGCTTGTTGTGTCATACCTAATTGGATTGCATGTCTCATCCTTTCATATTCGACCTAATGTCGGCTTCATGTTGCTATTAGATGAACCTTCAAATAATTCCTTTAAAAGGAATTATTTCAATCAAGTATACAAATATTTTTTCAATCAAGTATGTTTTTATTTCTATGCATTCTTCAAAGGTATCACCCATCAAAATTTGAATTTATTTTGTGTAATTCCTAACCTTTTTTCTAGTATAATTCAAAAGGTTAGGATCATCATAGTAGTTGTGATCGTTATGTCCATGATGAGGTGATGTAGATTCCTACAAACAACCAAAATTTAAAATGGATTATAACATCAATATAAATTCATCAAAAACATAAAAATGGTATATTAGATTACCTACCGTGCATCAATACTTTTCTCGCAATCAACCTACAACATAAACACTAGTATGTTAATTAGATAAACTATGCATATATAAAATAAATTTGATGTAAGTAATATTCAAACACAATATTCAATAAATGACAACCATAAACTATAAAACATAATTACATCATTCCTTAATTTGGTTCAAATAGTTATAGATTAACATTTCATTTTAAAAATATTTTCCCGGAATACCATGGCAAACACTTTCCTGGAAACTTGCTTAAGAGGGAAGACATTGGTGCAAACAATGGACTTTCTAGTTTGTGTTTTTTTTTTCGTAGAAAAAAATCCTTGTATTGATATTGCATAGTGAGAAATCAAATATAATTTGACTAGGTTTACAACCCCAAATTAAAAAATAGACATTTCCCCTTCTTCCCTCTTATCACCCTAAAAAATAATTGTGTGAAATCGAGTTTTCAAGACTTAACGAAGTGCTAAACTGATGTGGAGGCATGGAAAACTAGAGGACAGGGCTAAATATGGAGGGAGGAAGCTAGATATGGCGAGTGCTAAGGTTATGGGACCTGACACATCGCATATTGTGAAGCTTCCCAGATCGACGGTTGAAGATCATTTCAGGGGAAGGAGTTGTGCGAAGGATAATTCCTGAAAGAAGGCCAAGAAATAAACCATGGCTTTGGGTCGAGACAACGTGGTGCAATGGGTTCATTTTAGGGCGAGAAGAGGGTTTCCCCAAACCACTTCCTCGCGCCCCTGAAATCAGAAAAGTATATAAAAGGGGGACTTGTCGTTTATTTTATTATTTTAAGGTCGTGGTCAAGGTCATGTTGGTCGAGGTCATGTTGGGATTCTTGTTAGCATTTTTTCAATCAGAATCTAGTATGTCAGTCTATGTTAGTTTCAACCAATTCCTAGTTTATAATATCCATAAACAGCTAGTGAATTTTCTCTCTCTAAGACATTTCAGATATTACACATATTTGCTGAAGATTTTCTTGGAAACAAATAAGAGAGAATTTCCTGAAGCAACATTCATATCAACTGAATTTAAGAGGATCACATTGCTCATGTTCATCAACAAGGTCATGTCCATGGTTTACAGTTTGATTTTCAACACCAGCCTACCAAGAATCTCGAATAACATGAGGAACTATTTATAGCCAAATCTAGAAAACAAAGTGGGGGATTGGGTATTTTTCATGCATTCAACCATGGTATGGTTTTATGGTTGTCATGAATCATCTTACCTGTTGCCTATTTTTCTGACCCCCAAATTCTTTTCCCTTGAGTTCATCAGGAAAATAATCATATCAGAGACTGAGCATTTCCTGAAATTGCACAAAGCCTCAAACCTCAAATTTCCTTTTATCATCGGGCCCTTCATTGTCAAGACTAGATCATGCTTATCTCAGATCTAGGCAAAGCTCAAAGAGTTTGATTTTGCACAGCTACATGGAAGAAGATATGATCCACATCAGATCATATCCAAGAGAAGGTTGATGAACAAACATGCCCCTTATGAGCATGAACATGTTGAGTGTTTTGACAAATTAGCAAATCTAGAAGTTTGTGTTGATATGGAAGCAATCTTGTAGCCATCTCAAACACAGCAAGTGGAGGAAACCCTACAAAAGAGTCAAACACAACAAACTCCTCAGAATATGATATTCAAAGTCCTCAATGTAAGTGTTTACAGCAAGAGAAGTAGTTCAGAGGCCATGGGCACCAGTGATCAGCAAACTGCCTCTAAGAAGATGAATATCACACAATCCCCACAGATAATGTATCTAGAGGATTAAGAGCCTAAATAACAAGTGAATATGGATATGGTGGAGAGTGGTACAAGAACTATAGATTTTAGAAGGGAAGCAAACTCCAAAGTGAAGGCATCTCAAGAAATTTCAGGGGCAAAAAGCACATCTTTGAGAAGACATCTGGATAAGCTTATCAATCTAAAGAATATTTGGAAAAATAATATGTTGAGAAAGGAAACATGGCCATGGGTGAAATGAGGGACTTAGTCCCCGAAGTGGAAAATATTTCTCAGCACAAGTCTTCTCTGTTCACAGTAAGAGATATAGAGAAGAGGACCTTTAATATAGCAATTGTAGATGAAGACAAAGTATCTGAAATAAAGATAACAGTGCTCCAGACAAAGTCATATTCTACAGTAATACCAGTGATATGCTCTATTCATATTACTTGGGTATAAGCTTAAATAATTCAAAGCTGTCATCTTATGCAATAAAATTGGAAGGATAGTTGAGGCAAGAAAAGGCATCTAGCAGAGCTTGGAAAACTCAAGTCAAGAGGCTAGAATCTAAAGGCCCTCAGGGGGTGAAATCCCCATTTGATGAAAAAGACAAGCTAATTCAAAGCCTGAAGAAGAAACTGAAAATGTCTTCCATAGAGCATCCACAAACAGTAGAATTGGTTGCTCTAGAAGAGGAAAAGGAAACATTTCGACAAGAGGCATTGAATTACAAAGCTAAAGTGTTGAAGCTAGAACAAGAAAAGGTGAATTGGTCACAAGGACAGACATAATTGTTGAACAGAGATGTAATTGTACTTCCTGCTGTAGAAACTGGGCCAAGCACTGAAGGAATTTTCCAGGCTATGTCACAAGTTAGCCTGAAGGTAGGGGAAATCAAGGGGTTAAAGGGAGACATAGAGAAATTGAAGTAGGAAATGAAAGTAAAGGATGAAAGAATGGTTGAATTTAAAAAGGAGAATCAGGCCTTGTAGGAAAGGATAGACAAGATGAAAATAAGATTAAGAGGCAAAGGACTGTTGCAAGGAGCCAAAAACATCATCTAGGATTCTATATTTGTTGAAGCTTCCAAGTTCAGAGTGTATTTAAACTTCATCAATGATAAAGAAAGCATGGCTATCACAACCATAAGAAAGTGCAATGTTGTAAATGAGAACTAAGCAAAGAAACCATCAGAGTGGTCCCAAAATGATATTAACCTACTCAACTCCATCCTTATTGCAGAACTCTAGACCATTGGGGTCAAAGATAGAACTACATTGATCATCTGGGCTAGGAGGGTTATTGCCAAACATAACCTGCTAAAATCGGTCCAAACTAAGGCCACACAGATGGAGCAAAGTGTGAAAGAATTCAAGGATCTGTTTGAAGAATTATTCATGAAAGGCCTCCCACCATTTTGGGATGGAAAAGGAAAACTATATGATCATGAATAATACAACTCTCGCCTCACTCAATGCAGAATGGATAATTCCAAGTTTGAAAACCTGGAGAAAAAATTGAAAGGAGCAACCCTGGTTAAACATTTGATTACAGATTTTGAGATTTTGGATCAGTTCAAAAGAGTGAAGATTGGACTACCAATCATGACATATGCCTCTTTCATTGACCTGGAGATCCTAATCAAAGTAATGATGGATTATGATATCCCTTCTGACTTGCAATGGAAGGAGATAGTACGGTTGGGAAAAACAAAGTGCAGTTTTCCAGGGTCCAGTAAATGTTTTCCATGTTAAGATATTAAATCAAGTGGAAAAGGAAGAAGTTAAATCATTAGAGGAATTGACAGTTGGATCACAAAATGTTTCCCTGTTAATCATTATAGTTGGTTCTCATACCAAATCTGTCATTTGTAATCATTGTAATTATTTTTAGAAGATGAAACGTTTCAGTTAAGATATTGTAATCGGTTTCTAACTAAAGGAACTCGAATTGTATAAGTATTAGAAGTTCCAAATGTATTAATGTTGGCAGAATTGCAAGGGCACAATTCTAGTTGTTTTGAACTCAATTGTAATTTTCTAAAGCTGAATTGAATACATATGCAGAAGTCTTTGAAGTTTCCATGAAAAGATTCTAATGGTGGTGATCTGAGTTTTGTCTCCTTTCTTTGTATGTATTTCCTATATTTCAGATTTCATTTTCACTGTCTTCTATTTAAATTGGATAGTCAAAGGCCCATAATTCATCTTGTGATGCTCTCGGCTGAAGCAATTTAAACTATGTCAAGTTCTTCCTAACTAATTCAGAATTCATTTATTTAATTCTATGATGCAGTTACTTGTTTTCTTTTTCTTCCTACACTCTGCAAATTTACAAATTATAACTCATAATTATCACCTCATTTAGCCTTAATCCTATGGAGAGTTCTACAAACAAGTCAGTGTCTTCATTCATTTTCAGAATTTTGACTCCATAGCCCTAAGTTTCCCTCCCCTTCCTTGCCAACAAATTCATAAAAAAAAAGAACACAACAACAAAACCTAGCCATTGATTGCCAAAGAAATACCAAGTGACAGAAGAGAGCCCTCTCTGAGCTGAGTAGGCTAGTACCCAGCTCTAAAGTTGGTTTGTAGGTTACCTCTTTCGTTTTTTTATCAACCAAACAAATTTACAGAGTGCTAACATTCCCTACCCCAAAAACTTTGGCCTTAATTACAACCCATATACAAGAAAATCATAGTTCTTATGGCCTTGGCAACATAAATCCCCTTCCTACCTATTTTAGTAATAAGGTATTCAAACCATATTCAAGAACCTATCCAAAGTTCTTATACATATTCTCAACCAAATATCATATGAATCAAAAAAATAGTTTTTGTACTGTTGGTAGCATGGTGTTGTCCTTTGACTCATGATCAATCAACATGCCTTCCTATAATTTTACTACCTCTTTAGAGAGAGAATCATCCCTATTATTGTATTCTCTATATATATGGATAAAAGTAAGCATATCCATTTTCCTTTTCAACATCTAGATTACATTCATGATTGAGCCCAAAGGAAAATTATGAAAATTGTTTCTTCCACTTTCCCAATACAGGAAAATTTTAAAATCTTCCAATACTTGAAGCTTCTTTACCTCCCATTCCACTACTTCATGTAATAATATCCAAACGGAACACAATTTTCCCTATTATTTGCTCCAAACCCCGCACCATACCTCATAGATAAAATATGTGAGAAATAAAAAAAGAGTAAGGCTCTCGAGCCACATTCTCCTGGAACTCCTTAGCATGCTCTATAAAAATAATCCCATAAGAAAGATTGGTCTATGTAAGGGGCCTATAAGAATTTAGGTTGAGATTGTTTGAGGGACTTTATTCTCTCTCCAAGGGATAATCTCAACTGATGTGCAAGCCTCTTAAAATTTTCTTCTTTATCTTCAAAGGTTGAATTGTTTCACCTGATCCAGATCCCCTATATGACATATATTGGGAGAGCCTTTATCATACCTACTACACCATCAATTATACAATATTCAAAACAATCCAATAGAGTTAATTATTTCACCGATGTTGTATATTGAACAATTAATTAAACATCTTCTTCCATACCTCCTTGGTAAAAGGACAACACAAAAAGAGATGATCGACTTCCTCATTTTCATTTTTACACTGACAACACCATCCCAACCCGTTCCAACCTCGCTTTTGGTCATTGTCCCATGTTCAAATTTTGTTTGCAAGTGCCATCCACAAGAAAATATTAGTTTTTAAAGGAAAACTTTCTAGTTATGATAATGTGACATCAAATTTTGACTAAACATGTTTTGACATCAATTTTGTTTGCAAATCAATTATAGTGATGAACGAATTCAAAAAAATACTTAAACATCCATATTTTATATAATTTTTAATGCACATTCATGCATAAAACAACTAAAATGTGTACTTTATTATTTGTATCCAAAGAAGTAACTTTATCAAATTCCTAATCATCATCATTCATCACATTCCCCATAGGTGAACCTGAGTGGCCAGTCATATCATTTCTACAATCATATTGGTTTTATATTTCCATTGGACATGCTTGATGATAATGGTGATATGATGCGTTGAATCAACATAAACATCATAAGGAGGACAATATACATAATCTGAATCTCGTGGGAATTCATTTATGATGGCTTGGAATATTTTTGTCTTTTCTTATAATGTGCAAATAGGAAATGTTTGAAAATATCACTTGATACATGTTAAGAACCAAATATCAAAATAACATAAAAAAACATCAAAATAAGTACTCAACGCCTTGAAAAAGAGATAATTTTAGATAATAAGCCTCTTCGAGGTGGAAAACTCCTTATACACCACACAAATTTCCAAATACAAGATGATTCCAAATGAAAGGGTGTCCTTGGTATATATAGGAGAGTAGGAGGTACAATTACAACTAATGGACCCAATCCGACATAAATAAAATACCATTACTAATGTAATATGCCACAATTAAGGGGTAATGTGCCACTATTTAGGGCTTAACATACCCCTCCCCTTCATACAAGTGTTTTCTGCAACGCTTGAGTAATTTAGGATGCTTCTATATAAAAGACTTATCTTCCCAAGTGGAATCTTCAGTAGGTAGTTTCCTCCACTTAATGAGATACTCTGTAATGGATCCATTCCTCAACTATTGAATTCTTGTGTCAGTGATAGCTTCAGGATCCAATATGATTTTTCTTTTATCGTCAAGTTCTGGAAATATAGTTTGAACTGGGATCTTGTCACCTATAACCTTCTTTAAGCATGAAACATGGAAAATTGGGTGCACTCACGAAGATGTAGACAACTCCGATTTGTATGTCATAGTACCAATATTTTGCAATACCTTATAAGGGCCATAGTACTTTGGTGATAATGTATTATCCTTCTTAGCTTTCTTGAGCGACATCTTTATGTATGGTTGTAGTCTTAAAAATACCCAATCCCCTACTTCAAAACTTCTTTCACTATGATGTTGATCTGCTTGTTGTTTCATGTGATTTTGTGCCTTGGTCAGGTTGTTATTTAAGAGTTGGATAACTTGTTTTTTATGCTCGATGTGACCCTCCCTTGCTTGAGCCTTATATTTTTATTTTAAATAAGAAGTGATGGAAGGTGGGTGGTATCCATAGAGTGCCATAATTGGTGTCATTTTTGTTGTGGTATGAAAGGAATTGTTATACCACCATTATTCCAAGGGTAACCATTTGAACCATTGTGTTTTTTTATCAGAGACAAAGCAATGAAGGTATCCTTCCAGACATTTGTTCACTATCTCGGTTTTTTCATCTGATTGAGGATGATAAGATGAGCTATGAACCAATTGAGTTCCCAAACAAGAAAATAATTATGTCTAAAAATTTCTAGTGAATATGGGATCTCTATCACTTACAATAATATTTGGGGTTCCATGTAGCTTTTGAACTATCTCCATGAATGCAGTGGAAACTATAATGGATTTGAAAGGATGAGAGAGTGCACAAAAGTGTGCGTACTTGTTCAATCTATCAAAAATCACTATTATGACACTCTTTCCTCCAGACTGAGGTAACCCTGTGATGAAATACATGGAAACATCCTCCCAACACTGACTTGGGATGGCTAATGGTTGTAAAATACCTGGGGTATTAATTGTTTCCACCTTATTTTGTTGGAAAACCAAACATTCTGCCACAAACCTTTGAACATCATTTTTAAGGCCATCCCAAAAAAATTCCTTCTTGGCCCTATGGTAGGTTTTCAAAAATCATGAGTGCCCTCCTACCAGATAGGTGTACAATTCCAAGAGTACCTTTTGTTTGAGTTGGGAGTTCTTACATAAATAAAAGCGATCTGTGTACCATAGTGAATCATTTTTCCATGTAAATGTATCTGATACAATGGAATCTTGTTGCAACCTTTGAATGAGATTCCACGTGTTTTCGTCATTCTTCCATTCATCTATCACTTCTATTATCCAATCGATTTGTATGATCGATATAGCACAGAGAAAGGCCTCAACATCTTCATCCTTTATTGAGAGTGCATCTGCCACAACATTTTGCTTCCCTTTTTTGTAGATGATTTCAAAATCATAACCCAACATCTTGGTCACCCATTTTTGTTTTTCTTATGAAGATAGTCTTTGTTGCAAGAAGTATTTAAGAATATCATGATTTATTTTTACCTTGAAGTGCCTACCTATTAGGTAAGAGCACCATTTCTTCAATGCATGTAGTATTGCCATAATTTTCTTCTCATAAATGGGTTTGTGTAATTCCTTTCCCTTGAGTGGCTGAATTTCAAAATCAAGGGGCCTTCCTTATGGCATTAGATCAACACCAATTCCATTTCCCGAGGCATCGCATTCCACAATAAAGGTTTTTTTAAGTCTAGTGTGGTCAAGACAGGAGCTTTTCATATCACCTCTTTAAGTTGTTCAAAAGCTTGAGTTTCCTATGGAGTCCATGAAAATGAATCCTTCTTAGTTAATGTCATTAAAGGTGTTGTTATTCTTCTATAGTTCCAAACAAACTTGTGGTAGTAACCCATCAAAACCAAAAATCCCTTAAGATTCTTCAATGTTTTGGGAATCGACCAGTCCATCATGGCCTTAATCTTGTTAGGGTCTACCTTGACACCTTCATGAGATAAAATATGACCCAAATAATCTACCTCCTTCACCCCAAACAAACATTTGGATGGTTTGGGATATAGTTGTTTCTCATTTAGTAGTTGTAGCACCTTGTCAACATGTCACATGATCATAGGGTAACTTTCTATATTAATATCATCGCAAAAATACTAACAAAATTTTGAAAGGGCTTGAAGCGATTCATCCAGCCCTTGGAATGTGGAAGGTTGACCGGTAAGGCCCAAAAGGCATGACCAAAAAATTCATAATGGCCTTTGTGAGTTGACGTAAGGCCAAAAGGCATGACCAAAAATTCATAATGGCCTTCATGAGTTCAGAATGTTGTTTTTGGGATATCTACTTCCTTCATTCTAATATGATGATACCTTGAACGAAGATCCAACTTTGTGAAATAGATTGCTCCATGTATTTCATCTAAAAAAATTTCAATGACGGGAATGGGAAACTTATGGTAATCCCTAAATAGTGGCACATTACCACTTAATTCAAATTATTTTCCTTCCAATGAAAAGTTCTTGAAAATTAAAATCCAATGTTCCCAATGATTGTAAGAATTGGACTCCTAGTACGCCATCATCACCACCCATAGGTATATAAATCATTGGACTATTCATTACATATTCCCCCATAGTAATATTGATCTTATGTAATTTTCCTGAGCAATTGACAGTTCCTCCATTTGCAATCATCACTTGAAACTATGGCGTTGGATATATAAACAATTGAGAGCTTTGGATAATTTATAGTGAATGAAATTATTAGTACTACCAGAATCAATTAGGACCATTACCTTTTTCTTTTTGATATATCCTTCAATTTTGAGGGTTTGAGGAGTGCTAATTCTAGCCAATACATTAAATGATATCGTGGGAGTCAAATCTTCAGAAGAAATCTCTTCTACCTTTTCATATTGAGATGGTTCTTGTTCGTGTTCTTATTCTTCTTCCTCTTCACAATCTATGTAGAATAATTTATTCTCACCACACTCATGTCCCTTACTTTACTTGCTGTCACAATTAAAGCATAAACCTTTTGCTTTTATTTCCTCCAGTTGTTGAGATGTCAACCTTGTAGATTGAGTTGTTTTAGAAGAAGGAACATTATTATTACGATAGATTTTAGGAGTGGTCCTTCTAGTAGCCATAGCCATATTTTTACTTTCAACATTTATTGCCACCCTGAATGCATTCTCCAATGATTTGGGTTCCCAAAGTTGAACATCATGTTGAATTTTTTCCTTTAAAGTTATTATGAATACAACAATCAAGTGCTCATATGGAATATCTGTTACCTTTATATTCAATCTTTGAAGTTCTCAATGTGCTCCGCCACTGAACCCTTTTGCTTGAGATTTATCAATTGGCTAAATAAGGTATTTCTCCTTGTATCCTCATAGTGTGCTATCATTTCTTCTGTGAAAATTTTCCAAGTGACAAGTGATTTGTGAGAAAAAATCCATCGATACCACACAAATTGATTGGGTTCTAAATATAAAGAAGCAATTCATACCTTTTGTATATGTGGCACATCATGTAGATCAAAGAGCCGCTCCATATGAAGTATCCATGTGATTGGATCCTTGCCATCAAACTTCCTCATATCGATCTTAGGAAAGTGGTTGGTCTTCAACCCAAAGTTGGAGTTTCTCCAATATTCATTCATCTTCCTTGTGTCCTCATCATGAATTTCATGGGATACATTTTCACTTTCAAGTGGCCTCTCTATTAGGAAAATTTTCAATCCTTCCATTATCTCCTTTTTTAAACCATCCATCTTAGTATCCATTATTTCCTCCAACTTAGGTTCAGTTGAATCCATCATCCCTTGTAGTTCATATTTTGTTATTTTATTCTTTTGTAAATCATTTATGTCCTTGTGCATTTCTTCACCTTCATCAAGAGTCCAAGTAGGACTGTCTGGAAGCTTATTTTGTGTAGAATTTCCCTTTTTTGGTGGCATCTTGGCCAAGTATTACTTTTAAACCTTGATTTCAAGGTGGTTCTTCTAAACGATATTTATTCTACTGTATCTCCAAAATTTGAACCCTTCTGGGTATGAAAAATTATTTTTGTAGTTCTTTGATATGTATTCTTTGCAATGTGACAGGTCTGATCAAAACTGGATGTGCCAAGTGGAAGTTATGGTAACTTCCCCACACCTTGCTGATTTTTATCCCTTCCAGGAGAGTGTACTTGTAAATCATTCCAAGAGCACAATATATGATATTTTATTCTAAAACTTGTGCCAGAAATACTATAGACTATCCACTATCCAATTCAACTGGTCTCACTTAATTTGGATACTCACTGAAGAAGATATCACTATTTGACTTAGATCATGAATTTTGAGATATAATCAATTCATCATATACCTAACTTTACATGTATTCCCAAAAACTCATGAATTTTGTTTTGCCAAAACTACATGAAATCTTCCAA
This sequence comes from Picea sitchensis, assembly GCA_010110895.2. Classification (NCBI taxonomy): domain Eukaryota; kingdom Viridiplantae; phylum Streptophyta; class Pinopsida; order Pinales; family Pinaceae; genus Picea; species Picea sitchensis. The sequence goes on from SNQJ01S0000378.1 coordinate 200,653, forward strand.
ATTAAACCATTGTTTGAGGGCTAAGAAAGGAAAGTATTTTACATCAAGGAATCCTTCCAACTCATTCAAAATGGTGCATGCTAAAGATATTCCTTTAAACACTATGAAAATATTCCAGGGAACATAATGTTCACCTACAGGAAAAAGATTCAAGATGTTAAAATTTTTAGTGGAAACCTATTAACAGCCTAGTAGACCTAAAACATATTCAATATGTACTCATTATTCTAGTTCCATGCGAGGCGTGTCACCCATTTTAATGGAAACTTCTGCATCAAGTGTATAGTGGTATCATCTCGAGAAACCAATTGATTTTTATCTTGTCATTTTGTGAGAAAATATAATAACTAGAAGTAATGGGTATTTTCTATATTAGTGTAAGTTAAATAAAAGGTGATGGTTAGACATGTGTCTTTATGGATTGAGCCAAATATACAATAATTCCTATAGTGTGTTTCTTCTCCTTAATTCCTATTGAACTTATAATATTTTACTTCATAATAGGAGTGGATTTTCCAAGTTACTTTGAGATCGAATCTACGACATCTTTCCATCAATAGGAATTCTACATTGCATCCATTTATAATCTTAAGCTTTTTGCCATTATTTTATTTTCTTAGCGAATATGGGGGTTTTGGGTTTAATCTTCTTCACATTCAACTCGATATATTCCCCTTTAGGATATTTCTCTTTTCTCAAATGTACCATCACTAACTCACCCTCTTGAAACATATTGAATATTTACCCCATGTTTGCATTCCTCTTTTGTCTTGCATTGCTTTCTCTTCAACATGCACCTAGATTTATCTTATCTACCTAGGAAACGCCTCTATGTCACCACTCTATTACATCTATGTTAAACCTATAAGAATATTCCTTAAACTTATGTTCACCACCTCACTTTTTCCATTTGTGTATAAATGATGCATTGGAATATAATAGAAATGAGTACCCAACTTCTTCCATGACGTTCTCTAGGGATGATTAAGAATTCTTCTATCTTTATCTAAAGTTAATACATGCATCTTCATAATCTCCATTAAAATTATCTTTTCACAACTACTCACATCATTGGTCATCATTTAGTGCCATGTTGGAATAATTGTCCACTAGAACAAACACTTAGTCATATCCTCTCTAAGTTCTAGAAAATCCTAAGACAAAATCCATTAAAATATCCTCCCATGGATACTTCAAAATAGGAAATGGGGTATGCAATCTTGTAACATTCACCTTATGCATTATTTTATAGAGACATACACCTATATTCTCCTAATCCATGCATCGTCATAATCTCCATTAAAATTATCTTTGCATCACTATTCACATCATTGGTATTCTTAAAGTGCCATGTTGGAATAATTGTCCACTACAACAAAGACTTAGTCATATCCTCTCTAAGTTTTAGAAAATCCTAAGACAAAATCCATTAAAATATCCTTCCATGGATCCTTCAAAATATGGGTATGCAATCTTGCAACATTCATCTTATGCATTATTTCATAGATACATGCACCTATATTCTCCTAAATAAAGGTGTTGTATGGGCAAGTTGACAGTGGAGGTTTTGAGCCACAATATGTATGAAGGGAAACTCATTGAGTGGAGGTAGTCTTTGAAGTAGGGATTGAGATGTATTTGGTAGGAATAATTAGAAATTTGAAAATAACTTGTAACTTCGTTGAATGTGTAAATGAGAACATATCCAAAATCACTTGTAGTGGATTTAGAATGTATGTGTATATGGATATCATAGTTGTGAATAGATTTTGAAGTATATACAAATGAAGGTTAAAACTAGATGGATTTTTTTCGAGGTATTTTTAAGGATATTATACCAAAGTATAGTAGTTTAGGCGATTATTTTGGATTAACAAAAAATAGATAAAGATATGTAGGAAAATATTCAATAAAAAACATATAATTTAGTATTAAAACTCGTACGTTTTGGTGAATATTATCAATATAACAATATTTTAAGTAAAAATTATGTGGCTTTTTAAAGTGAAAATTACCAATTGGTGAACGTGGTTTTTGGAAAAAAGTCCAAAAAAGAGTCAATTGGCGAAAATCCACCCCTAAAAAACACCATGATTTTTCTCCAGGATTAGATGAAGGATATCCTTATATATAAACATGATTATTCATTTTTTATTATATGGGATTTGAAGGGACCATCCTTCTTTCCCTAGGTGATTTTCATCATTTTCAGTTAAAAATTGAACCTAGTCATCAAAGTTGTTGGATTGTTGAGAGGGGGGGTGAATCAGTAATAGAGACATTTAATCCTTTTTAACCAAAATATATAAGTGTTTTTTATATTTATGATCAATATACGAATATCATTCAACAAGTGTAGAATAAATAAACAATGAGCAATCACACACATACATAGTACACCAGTATTTTTACGTGGAAACCCAATGCGGGACAAAACCAAGAAGTGTTTTTTCTTATTTGTCTTTAAGAATTAAATTCATTGGAAACACCAAATTCCTTTGTTTTCCATCCACAACTGGAAGGAGGCTCCAACCCCCTATATTTTCAGGCTACAAATTGAGGGAAGCACCAACTCCCCAATTCTATGGCTACAACCAGAAGGAGGCTACAACCCCCTATGTTCTCTAGCTACAACTGAAAGGTGGCTACAACCACCTATCCTTTCCCTGTCCTGCCACCCTGAAATATAAGTGTCAAATATATGATGAAACCACTGCCACATTGTCACTGTGAGGTATACCACTGTAAACATGTACCAATCGGTGCCAACAACCTGTAACCAACCTGTACCAATAACCTGTAATCAACCTGTACCTATAATCATCTTGTACCAACAAAAACCAATAGTTACGCGACCTGTATACTATGTAAAATGCGTATGTACACGTCCTATCTATACTGCAACCTGCATATTTACGTGGCTTGTCTATACTGCAGCCTGCGTACACCTTCAAAAAACTAGGGTTTTCACCTTTCTAAAACTCAGAAATTTCCAGCCCTCCAGACCTTCACTGCCTCTATCACATCCACCTACAACCTATTATTGTATCCAATCTATAATTGTTCCCTATGCATACATCATCATACATATCCCTTAACGAAGTGCATATATTTCTCTCTAGTCATGTTCCATACATGTGTATACAATCATGATCATGTGTAAGAACCCTCACATGGACTAGACATCAAACTCTCACTGATATGTATCCTCAAACTACACCAACAACTTTGCAAACACATCAAAACCAAAACCCTCAACCATGTACCAAGAAATACAAGATATGCCTCAAAAATCAAATTAACAATATGTACCAATGATAAATACCAGACATACTGGCATTATAATTCTTTAGATCTAACTCATACAACAGGTGCCATACAACCATCAACCTCTATAGGGAAAATACTCAATCTTCCATAACCATATCTCATGTAGACAACAATATCCAACTACATATAATAATATGGCATACCTTTTGAACCTGTAGATAGATCTGTTGTACCTGATCACTATAGGGCTTCTTGAGATCTTGATTTCAGACTCTAGAGACCTGACATCTTCATCTACTAAAGCCTTCATGTATTTTCCCAAATGTATGCGACCTCTTCTCCTTCAGCATGCGTACCCTAATCCACTACAACCAATGTATGTATGCGACTTCCTCCACTGCAGCCCATGTACACCTCAAAAAATAGGGTTTTTTCAGTAATTGTGCAACTCTGAAACTTTCGTCGTCAACCCTTCTTTGTTGCCTTAGACTTGCATAACTTCAAATATATCAATGAGTACCTACAATAAAATTTTCACCAATAATAGATATTCAATGTGTTCATTAGGTACTAATAGGATACCCTTGCTCTCTTATTTATACTCTCCAAGTAGCTTCCTCAAGGGGTTACCTTCTAACTAAATTTACCCAACTTTCTTCTCTTATGGATAACCCCCTTCTAACCACTTGTCCACTTACAACCACTTTATCCACAAATAGTAAACTGGCCACTTCTAGTTGCAACTAATTTATTTTTTAATTACTTTCTTTTTGCAACAAATTAACTCATGATTAACTCCTAGTTACAACCACTTTGAATAGTAAACTTCTTCTAGGAGCTTCTAGAATAAATTGACTTCTTTGACCTTCTAGGGGCTTCTATATAACTCATGGGGGTTCTCCAAATTCACAAGGCCATAACTCTCTAACCGTGAGGAGTTATGTGACGTTCCACATATCACAAGAAATGTCATGACATGTATTATCCATCTAAAATAGTCTTACTTGAAAATACATTGATATTCATACCTTTATACCCAAAACAAACTTAAGTTCCTTAACCATACTATTGGGGCTACTGAAATTTTCTACCAGACTTGCTTCAAGGGTTGAAATTAATGACAACCGACCCAATTAATCAACAATCTACCCCTTTAGCATTGATGGAAACACTTTGATGCAACACTGAATTCATATCGCTCATGCTCCCCATGTGACCATCGCTCCCCCTAGAATCATGCCTGTGTGATCTCTCTCCAAGAATCTAACTCTCTATCCATGCATTTGAGAAATATCTCCCCCTTTGAAATCAATGGCAAAGGTAACTTCTTTTTGGGGCTGCTACCCCTGATTGAACTCTCCCCAAACTGAACTTCCCTCTTTATGGTTCTTGTGTAAATCTAAGATATATAAGAATAACATTCAAAATTCATTGTGGGGAAGAAACTATGCCAAGTTTCTAACAAATATATTCAAAGGCTTCCCTTGGAAGCAGTTTTGTAAAGATTTCTACAATCTGCTCTTTGGTCCCAACATACTCAACTCGTATGTACTTCTCTGCAACCTGCTCCCGTAGAAAGTGATACTTTATTGGAATGTGTTTTGTGTTGGAGTTCATCATTGGATTCTTTGAGATACTGATGGTTCTTATATTGTCACAATATATTGGAATGGGCTCATCATACTCAACCTGTATATCTGTCAAAAAATATTTCATCCATAAAAGTTGTGTACAACATGTTTTTTCTGCAATATACTCTACATCAGTTGTAGACAATGATACTGATGAGTGTTACTTACTTAGCCAAGATATCAAACATTCACCCAAGTAGAAAGATGATCCACTTGTACTTATTTGGTCATCAATGCAACCTTCCCAATCTACATCTGTGTAGGCAATAAGTGATAAATTCTTTCCTTTTGGATACCATAATCCAAACTCTTTTGTACCCTTGAGATATCTGAATATCCTCTTTACTTCTAGAACATGTGATTGTTTTGGTGTTGCTTGAAATCGTTCTACTTGTCCAACTGCCTACATTACATCTGGTATGGATGTTGTCACATAAATGAAGTTGCCAATGATTGACTTGTATTGCCTCTAATGTAGACTTTAATTCATCATCTTTACTTAAATTATAACTAGTCTTCATGGGAGTATTCACTGGTTTACAATATTCCATTCCGAACATTTTTATCATTTCTCTAATGTACTTGGTTTGAGAAATAAAAATTCATTGGTTGCTTTGACATATCTGAAGACCCAAAAAGAAGGATAATTCTCCAAGTAATGACATTTCAAATTCATTCTGCATATCCTTTGCAAAATTTTGGTTCATCCTATCATAATCACATCTAAAGATAATATCATCAACATAAACTTCTATTAACAAAATAATATCTTGAGTTACCTTGATGTAGAGGTTGTTGTTTTCATTTCCTTTCCTAAATCCTTGCTTCTATAAATATATGTCCAGTCTAGAATGCCATGCTCTGGGGGCTCATTTGAGGCCATACAAGGACTTCTTCAACCTGCAAACACAATTTTCATTCAATAACAACTGAAATCCTTATGGTTTCTCAATGTATACTTCTTCTTCTAGTTCCCCATTCAGAAAGGTTGATTTCATGTCCATCTAATACACTTTAATATTCTTGGAGCATACATAAACTAGGATCAATATGATTTCTTCCATTCTGGAAACTGGGGAAAATGTCTCTTCAAATTCAATACCTTCAACCTGTGCATATCCTTTACATACCAATCTCTATTTGTTCTTGGTAACCTATCCATCTTCATTCAATTTATTTCTAAAGACCCACTTTGTATCGATCGCATTCGTGTACCTTGGCCTTGGAACCAACTCCCAAGTATCATTCTTCTCTATCTGATCCAACTCTTCATCCATGGATTTTATCCAGAATTCATCATTTTTGGCTTCTTCAAAGTTGCTTGGCTCAATCGAATATAAGAGTGCTAGGTGCAGTTGTTATGGTGAACAAATTCATCTTCTAGTCTCAACTCTTGCATCTTTGTTCCTGATAATATGATCTGATGGATGATTCTTTTGTATTCATTTTCTAGGTGTCTTTGAAGGTAGTTGAATATATTGATGTTATTTATCTTCTTCTTCTAACTGATCTTCTTCATCTTCCCCTTATGTTAGTTCTTATTCCTTTGCTTCTTCTCCGTGAACTTGTTCCATTGACTCATTTTCTTCTTCCTTTATTTTTCATCCACTTGTCTCATCAACTGTCACATTTATGATTTCCATGACTTTGTTGAGCCTTATATTGAAACATTTGTATACGTTCATTGTGCTCAAGTACCCAACAAGTACGCCTTTGTCCACACAAGAATCAAACTTTTCCATTATGTCATCTTTTCTTTTGATGTAGCATTTGCTTCCAAAAACTCTGAAGTGCTTCACATTTGTTGGTCTTCCTTTCCATAGCTCATAGGGAGTTTTATCACTATTTTTTTTTATCATTACTCTGTTTTTAATATGAACTGATGTATGCACTGCATGTGCCAAAAATACATATGTCAAATTGGAATCCATTAGCATATTTTGAGCCATTTCCTATACTGTCATGTTCCTCCTTTCGAAAAATCCATTTTGTTGTGGTGTCCTAGAAACAAAAAAAATTATCTTTATCCCATATTTACTACAGAAGTCCATAAACTCCTTTGAGGTAAAATCTCCTTCATTGTCTGATACCAGACATTTGATTTTCAAATCAGTTTCATTTTCAACCATATCCTTATATATTTTGAAGTTCTCAAATGCCTCTTACTTCTTCCTGACAAAACAAACTGCAGTCATTCTTGTATAATCATCAACCAGTAGCATAAAACATTGCTCACCTTTTAAAACCTTTGTTCTAGTTGGTCCAACTAGATCAATATGAACAATTTCCAGTGGTCTTGTTGTGGATTATTCCTTTGATTTGAACTTGGTCTTTGTTTGCTTTCCTTGTTGGTAATTCTTGCATAATTTGTTGGATGGATTTGTGATCTGGGGAATTTCTTTGACTGCTTCTTTTTTTTCTGAATTTGACAAGGCTATCAAATTTTATGTGACCCATTCTTCTGTTCCATAGCCAAACTTCATCTTCCTTTCCTAGAAAACACTTTTCATTTCCAATTTCACTTAATACATATATGTTTCTTGAAGTTCTTACAATTGTTGCAACCACTCTGCCTAAACCTACATTTCTTATCTCGCACTTCTGTGAATCGAACACAAGTTTGTGACTTTAGTCACACATTTTACTTACACTCAAAATATTGTGTTTCATATATTCCACTAGAAGAACATTATCTGCCTTGGTATCCTTATTTCCAATTCTATCTGTGCCTCTTCCAATAATTCTAGTTGAGTCGTTGTTTCCAAAGGAGACTAATCCATCTCATTCCTTTCTCAAGGTTAGAAACATGTCTCCATCACCTTTCATGTGCTTCGAGAAGCCACTGTAAACATGTCAACCACGTTTATTGTGTTTATCTTGTATAGAAAGTGTGCATTCTTCATTGTTGAACTGATTATGCTTTAGCATCCATATACTTTGAGGTTCTTGTATGTTATTGTTGTTATTCTGTTGTGATTATCTTGGAGGAACTGTCATTCTATAATATTTCGCCATGTGTCCAAAGTTGTTGCACTTGTAGCATTCCACTTCAGTGCTCAAGGATTCAAACTTGTTGTATCGTCTTCTCTATGTTTCACTAGGCCTTTTTGGATAACCATTTTGTGCATGACTTTCCTAGTTGTTTCTATTTTTTCTATTTCCTCTACAATTTACAGTCTTATGTCCAAAATTGGTACATGAATAACATAAACCAAAGAAGATAGTTTGATACCTGGGCGTTGAATATCTTCTTAAAGGAGTTACTTTCCTTAATCCTTCTTCTTCTTGAGGCCTTCTTGTTTCTGACTGTTGTTGATTCTGAAATTTGAATCTTCTAGTTGGAGGAGTGTCTCTGTGATATTCCTTGTAAAACTTCTTGTTTCCTCTAACTGTCTCTGCATAGCTTCTTGGTTGTGTTTCTTGATATGTTGTTTTGGAGCTTGATCTCTTTTCTTTCTGGTTGTATCCAAGTCCATACTTTTCATGATTTGGCCTTTGACTGCTAATAATATTGTCCAAAATTTTGGAGTTGTTCTTCATGTTTTCTCTTGAAAGTATTTTCTCAATGTGACAATGTCTGCTTCCAAACCACAAATGATCTCGTCTTTTTCTTCCAACTATTATTTGAGTTTTTCTTCAATTATTTTTCCTTCTTCAACTTGGATTTTTAATTTAGTTATCATCTGCTCTAGTTCTTTAGAGTTGGAATTTTGAGTTTCCTCTTTTCTGTTTAGTTCTGCCTATAGTGACTTGTTTTTCTACTTTTCCCTTTTTATAACTTCTATGACACTCAACAATTATTATTTGTAGTCAAATTCTTCCTCTTCATATTGTTCTCCGGTTCCTTCTTCATCAGATTATTCTACTTCCATAAATAGAACCTATTTTGTCTCACTTTCACCGACTCCATCTTCGTCTAATGAGGTGTTGTCTTCTTTGGTGCAAAAGCTTTTCTTGAAAAAAATGTTTTTGGTTATTTTTCCCTTGTATATTTGTTTTCTATTTGAATCATCTTCTTCATTTCTTTTATTTTTCTTATGGGGATAGTTTTTAGTGAAATGACCAATACCATCACAAGTAAAACAAATTAATGGAAGCTTACATTTATATTTGTCATTGGTTCCCTTTTTCATTCTTTTGATGAAGTTGGCTACTTCTTCATCGTCTTATGACATGTCACTTTTGTTGTTATCTGACTTTACCTTTTTTATTTCCATTTTTCTTTTACTTGTTGGATGATTTGAATATTGCTTCTTTTGTAACTAGATTCTCTTGTTTGGTTCTCATTTCATAGGCGGTGAAAATTCCATGTAGCTCACCCATGCTTGTCGAATCCATATATGTTCTTTCTTCTAGTGCTGAGATCTTAGGATCAAATCTCATTGGAAGAGATCTTAGCACTTTTTGAATAATTATAGATTCATCAAATTCTTCTCCCAATCCTCTAATTGCATTCATTGTTTCATCAACTCGTAAAAAGTAGGTTGCAATATTTTGATCTTCCTTCATCTTCAACTATTCAAATTTACCTCTATAAGTTTGAAGCTTTGTTGCCTTGAATTTTGTGTCTCCTTCATAAACATTCTGAAGTTTGTCCCAAATATCCTTTACTAAGATACAATGCATTACTTTGACATATACTGAATCAACCAAACCATTCAGGATATCATTTTTGGCTTTCGAATTATTTAGATTGAGTTTTCTTCCATTTTCATTTGTTGGAGGAACGACGGGTTCTTTATATCCATCTACTATTGATTTCCAAATCTCGAATTATTGTGCTTCTACATATGTTTTCATCCTTCTACTCCAGAATGATTAGTGAATGAATGAATTACAAACTTCTATGTCAGCATGGTTCGGAACCGAGAAACTAACTCCCTTCCATCTGGGCCTCCACCACTTCAATCTTCCACCAAAGGCAAGCTCATATAAGAGAGACCATGGAGTTCTCAATCATGTAGGGAAGAGATTGGGGGCTAAACAATGTGTTCAAACTTAAAAGGATAAAGGGATGCAGACTCAATATGAAGTGAATAATTTCTCCAGAGTAATTTTTCTCTCAAAGTTGAATTCTTCCCCTCTTTTCCATAGCTGGGATTTGGCCCATTTACATCCTTCAAGTGGAACTAAAGGGTCGATTCGGAACATTTCCAGTATATGGAAGGTCAAGGATCATGGATCTTGTGACGTGACATGGAAACCCAACACCATTTTTTAATTTGGGGCACAAAACCCGATGTACGCGGGTTGTAGTGGTGAAACCTGCATATACGCATGTTGTATAATAGATAGGGTGTGTATATGTGGAAAAATAATGTTTTTATCTCTGGGATTTGCAAAAAAGGGACTTCAAGTTTGCATAGGGAGATGGAAAAAGGCCCTATGTGCAAGTTTGCATAAGGTGAGGAAAATATTTCTATAACAGATTCCCCCTAATGTTTGAGGTCAGAGGAGTATCTGTGATGGTTGGAATACATTATAATATCGAGAAGTGGAGTAATGGGGACCCAGCTAGAAGAACTAGTTTCTCATTATGATCTACATTGACTTTGCGCACATGGCTTCCAATTTGAATTACATTTTAGATCCATGTGAAAATATACCAAACAATTGTTCATGGCCATGAGTAGGCAATACAAAGGTGGTTACATGCCAAAGGTTGTCATAGTCATGAACAAGTCCCAGTAAAACCACTCTCAAAATCAATCTGAAGATATCTCCCATGATCACTGAAGTCACATAGGTATTGGTCCCATGAAAGGTAGCAACAACTCAAGAAAGTTGTGAATATAAATTGATGTCTTCAAATATTCTACACAATCCTCCAAAGGTGCAAGTCTACATCACGTGAATAAAGGATTTGAGGTTGAACACGATGAGACTTCATTTGATTACCGGTCATTAAGGTATATCGTTAACAAATGCGAGATAGTCTATCGATATTGAAAGTAGGTATCAAGGCACTGAGTAAATTCTTACAAGTGTGAATAGAGGTGTTGGGGTCGAACACTTGAAGAATCCATCAATCAGGAGACATTGATGTATTCCCAATTGTCGATGGTGAGAGAACCTGCCACTAATGACTGAAAACCTCTAGGTACTCATATAACTCTAGGTTTGGTCTCTAGAATAGATGAGTTGAATTCAATGGAAGGAGACCCACCGAAAAGAGAGAATTAAGGCATCTCTCATCATTCAGCACGAGTTATAAAGCATGAGCTTGATGATTTTGAAGGAAATCAGACAAAGAAAATGTTCATAGACCAATGACCCTGTGCATATTTCAGGTGTGCCAGATGCAAGCGGTACACGAAAAAGACCCTTTGAATAACAGCCAATAAGGAAAACTACTGACAAAGGCGAGGAAACTGCCAATAAGGATAATGGAATACAAGAAATTGCACGAATGCCAATGTGTGAATAGATTTCTTGTCGTTGAACACAAGGGAAACCACCCAGTCAACGACCAATGATGAAATGTCAACTACTAGGTTCAAGGTTACCTACCAATGATGAAAGTAAGACTAGGGTGTGCGATAGGACTAAAGCTTCATGTAACTCTGAGACACACTGAGGATATGGCCAACATGAAAAGTCAAGAGTTCTGAGGAATGGACGACATAGGTTGATAGACATACTTTGAAAAAGAGCATGAGACATATGGAGGACTCTTGAAACATAGACTCAATGATGAAACTTTGATATGAAAGAGACATCAATCAAACTCTCCATAGGGACTGGAAGATTAAACAGTCAGGGGAGTAAACTCTTTGTAACGAGCTTGGATTCCTAAGGTCATGCTAAGCCCAAAATTTTGATGACAAGTGGACTCGAAAATTTTGATGACAATTTGATCCAGAATCGGATCCAGGAGCTTGATGGGGCTCAGAAAGGCCTAAAAATCAAAGTTCTCAGAATGGCTTCAAAACAGATTTGTGCATAGACCTCCTTGATACAAACCCAACACAACTTGAACAGGCTCAAAAAACGTCGTATTCTCAATTTATGACTATCTGTTTGTTTTGCCAAACAGGCAAAAAATGATGATTGTACAGTCCGCACAGTGCCACGTGGAAGATGATTGTACAGGTCGTATGGTCATACATGTTATGTGGAAGGCATAGTTGGCATTGACATGGTAGGGTACCTATAGCCGACGTGGCAGGATGACTGGGTGTACGGACGCTAATGTGGACAGGACAGGTGTACCAATCTGGGGGGGTGACACGTGTCACCACTGCAAGGTTGACACGTGGCACGCCCGTATGGTGACACGTGGAACACCCGAACGGTGACACATGGAAGATGGTGACTGGGCAAGTAGTTCTGACAGGGAATATGATGTGGCAGGAACATCTGGCAGAGTTGGTCCAATCGGTGGTTGACAAGTGGCATTTATGATGGCACCCATGGATTGGATCGTTGGTTTTCTTTGAAAATTTGTTTTGGAGTGCATGAGGTTCGACCAATAGACCTTTGTCTGGGGTATAGTCTTGGTAGGGTCAGACTATCCAGTCCACCCATCGGTTAGGTCTTAACCATTTGTGGCATTATAATTATTTAAAGTTTCATTTTTGGTAAAGTGGAGGCAGAAAGGGTTGGGGATTAACCCCATCCTGAGGTTAAATTTGCTACCCCATATAACCTTACATCGGCGCTTCAATACACAGATAAGCCACAGGCGCGGGGGACACGGTCTATGGGATTAACCACTGGCGCCAACAAATTCCATGGGACTCGGGGCTATGACCAACAGTTGGGTGCATAGTTCGGGACTCGGTCATATTGTTTAGCACCATACGACCAAGACTTGTGGAGGAAGGGCCAGCGTGCAGCCCCTAGGGGGATGGCACTTGGCCATACGACCATGTAGAGGGGGCGCGTGCCTAGGAATGTGGGCTTATGCCCAACAATTTTGGAATAAACTGGGTTGTAACTTTATTATAGTGATTTTTGATGATTTTTTGGGTACTTTTGGAGAATTTTGGCCAATATTGGGGGATATTGGGCCCTTTTGAGGCCAGATCTTAGGGGGAAGTTGGGAGATGGTTACCAACTTCAGATCTATATAAACCACGCCTTCTTGAGGCCATGGGAGGACATTTAGAGCAGGTTTATGCTGAATATTTTCCAAGCCAAAGCCATTTTTATGCAGGGAAGTTGTTGAGGAGTGCACCTTTGTAGGCCATTTCTGGGAGCTCTGGTCATCCGATTTGAGTGTCGTTTATTCTTTTGGGTTCTAGAGATTTAGTATAACAAAACCAGATCATTTTTGTAACCTTTTGGAATTTTTTTGATGTACTTATTGAGCTTTGAACAGAAATAAGAAAGCCTCACTCACTGAGACAAAGGTCCGGAGACGTAGGCGAGATTGTCGAACTCCGTTATCACATTGGTGTTATGGTTTGCTATTGTTTTATGCTTTATTTAAGATATGTATATGTTCATATGGATTTTATAATTCTTATATACTTCTTCCTCTTTATTTAAGCTTCCTAATTGGTTAATCAACACATTCTTAATAACTCAACCATTGTCATTTAAAAGATCTTTTCGGATCAAGTGGTATCAGAGCTAGTTGACGTTTGGATTTGAGTTTTGCATGTTAGCCAGGGAAAAGCTACTTCATGGTGAAGGTGATCTTGTTGAAGAGAATCCATTGATTGGATTGAGAAAGAGAACTTCTTAAAGCGATAAGATGGCATCGGAAGAGGGACTTTCTCAGGATAAGGAAGAGTTTCCAAAAACTTTCTTTGTCATGTCGGAGATGATGAAGGTTTTGTATGAGGATTACTTGGAACGAAAGAAACCAAATCTGGGTGAATATTCAAAGGGAAAAATTGAATAAGGAGAGGATCCTCCTCAAATTCGTCCTTCACCTCCATCTTCACCTCCTTATTCTCCTTCTTCTTCAAGTTCAAGTTCTAAATCCAATGCAAAGAAACATGTCCATAAACATAAGAATGAAATGCCTTTATTAAAACTTGATGTTAAATTCAAATTACCCATATATGATGGTGAAATTAATGTAGATATACTTGAAAATTGGGTCAGACAGATGGAGGTCTATTGCAGTGTACAACAGATCAAGGATGAGGCCACACAAATCAAGTTGGCATCATTGAGACATGCAGGCACAACACTCATCTAGTGGCAAGGAAATTTGCAAAATGGAACACAACAAGTGGGTAATGTATTTCCATCATGGAAATTTTTTATTTCTACACTTAGAAATAAATTCTATCCTTTGGGTTATAAAGAGAAAGCATTAATTGAATGGAAATATTTAAAACTAAGAAAAGGACAAATAGTGCAAGAATACACAGATGGATTTCGAAAAATGGAATTGATGTTAGATATTCCTTTAAACACCCAAGAAACTCTTATGAAGTATATAGGAGGTTTACCTACACATATTCGAAACACTATATTCATGTTTGGATGAAATAATCTTGATGAGGTTTATGTTCAAGTGACATACATTGAAGCAGGGAAAATGGGTGTTGGTGTATCAGGGGAATCATCTTCAAGGAAAGAGGAAAAAAGGAAGCGGCATGGTAAGAAGTCAAATGAAGTGACGAGAAAGGAAGAGAGGCCCTCTTGCAAGAATTTCAAGAAAGAGGGGCATGATGAGGACCGTTGTTGGCAATTGCATCTCGAGAAGAGACCGAAGTGGTTCAAGGAAAATAAAGGGAGGCAAATAGTTGCAACGACAACACGACCGACAAACTTGGGATCAAATTCAGGTGACGAATCTAAGGTCTCATTGGTTGGTATGACAAGTAAAATTGATGAAGGATTTGATTGTAGAAGTAATTTTTTTCACATCAAGGTCATCATGAGGCACACTAAGGTCGATACATTGATAGATAGTGGATCTCAATCTAACTTAATTTCAGAGGAATTGGTTAAGAAATTGGGATTAAAAACAAAGATGCATCATAAGCCATACACACTTAAATGGATAAGAAACAATCATCAAATGCACATAACCAAGCAGTGCACATTAAAATTTGCAATTTCATATAAGTATATGGACGAGGTAACATGTGATGTGGTGCCACTAAGAGAATGTGGAATGGTCTTAGGTAGTCCATACTTATATGATCGTAAAGCAATCTTCTACATGACAAAGAATCAATATCATTTAACCAAAGTAGGTCAAGAATATGTGGTTTGTGCTCATCATGTAAAGGCAAATAAAACTCTTCAAACAAGGGAACAATTAAAGAAGGTAGCTCAAGAAAGAAACACACCTATAATTGTTTCAAATCAAGTAATAGATCTTAAGCAAGAACAGGAGATGACTGTAGAATGGAAAATCAATCAAAGTTTGCTTCAAGATAAGTTTTTTTCGTTCAAATATTACAAACATATCAGCTTGTTTGCAGTCATATTTTTGATGCTATCATTAGTAATTTTTTCTACATGGATGATAGTGGCTTCAATAAGATGTGATAGGGTTCAAATGGCTAACAATATGTTGTCAGTTGTCATGATTGTGTCACAGTTGATCTTGATGAGACAGGTGCACAAGACAGAGTTCAAAGACACAGAATAAGACGGGTGGCCTATCCCGAGCTTGATGATTGGTCAGTAACCTTTTTGATACCAAAAGGTCCTTTATTGGGGAGGTGTGATCCATAATCGAATCCAAGAGCTTGATGGGGCTAAGAAAGGCCTAAAAATAAAATTTCTCATAATGGCTTCAAAATGGACGTGTTTGTAGACCTCATCGATATGAACCCAATGCAACTTGAATAGGCTCAAACGAATGTCATATGCTCAAGTTATGGAAGTCTGTTCATTTTTCCAAACATGCAAAAAATGATGATTGTACAGTCTGTACAGTGCCACGTGGTAGCTGATTGTATAGGTCGTATGGTCGTACAACAAACGTTGTAGGCACATTTGGCGTTGACATGGTAGGTTCCATACATCTGACTGGGCGTACAGATGATAACGTGGACAGGACAGGTGGACCAATCTGGGGTTGACACATGTCACCACTACAAGGGTGACACATGGCACATCTGTACGGAGACACGTGGCACACTTGAACGGTAACACGTGATAGACAGTGACTGGGAAAGTAGTGCTGACAGGGCAGATGACATGGCAGGCACGTGTGGCAAAGTTGGTCTAATCAATGGTTGAAAAGTGGAATTTATGATGGCGAATGAGGAGGTGCCACGTGGCCCAAACATGGGCTGCCATGTGGCACCCATGGATTTGATCGTTGGTTTTATTTGAAAAATTGTTTTGGAGTGCATGAGGTTTGACCACTGGACCTTTATCCAAGCTATAGTCTTGGTAGGGTCGGACTATCCATTCCACCCATTGGTTAGGTATTAACCATATGTGACGTTATAGTTATTTAAAGTTGCATTTTTGGTAAAGCGGAGGTGGGCGGATACATTTGCTACCCCATATAACCTTACACCGGTGCTTCAAGACATGGATAAGACATGGGTGTGGGGTCCATGGAATATGGGATTAACCACCAGCAACAACAAATTCCATGGGACTCGGGGCTACGACCTGCAGCTGGGTGCATAGTTCAGGACTCGGTCCTATTGTTTAGCGTCATACAACCAAGACTTGCGGAGGAAGGGTCAGAACGCATCCCCTAGGGGGTTGGCGATTGGACATATGATTCCATACAACCATGCAGAGGGGGAGCGCACCCAGGACTGAGGGCTTATGCCCAATAATTTTGGAATAAAGTGGGTTGTAACTTTATTATAGTGATTTTTGATGATTTTTTGGGCAGTTTTGGAGATTTTTGGCCAATATTAGGGGATATTAGGCCCTTTTTTAGGACATATCTTGGGGGTAAGTTGGGAGATGGTTACCAAATTTAGATCTATATAAAACATGCCTTCTTAAGGCCATGGAAGGACATTCAGAGCAGGTTTATGATGAATATTTTCCAAGCCAAAGCCATTTTTATGCAGGGAAGTTGTTGAGGAGCACACCTTTGCGGGCCATTTTCAGGAGCTCTGGTCATCTGATTTGAGTGTCGTTTCTTCTGTTGGGTTCTAGATATTTGGTAGAACAAGACCATATCAGTTTTGAAACTTTTTGGCACTATTGTGATGTACTTATTGAGCTTTGAACAGAAATAATAAAGCCTCACCCATTGAGACAAAGGCCCGAAGACGTAGGTGAGATTGTCAAACTTCATTATCACATTGGTGTCATGGTTTGTTGTTGTTTTATGCTTTATTTCAGATTTGTATATGTGCATATGGATGTTATGATTCTTCTATACTTATTCCTCTTTCTTTAAGCTTCCTAATTGGTTAATCAACACATGCTTAATAACTCAATCATTTTCATTTAAAAGATCTTTTCGGATCACAATTAGACTCAAAAATTCGGTGCTCTATTCAAAGGCAACACGAATGTTGCCACTATAAGATAATATTATTTTCCCTCCAGTATTTTTTTGTTTTTTAATAGTCAAATGAATGATATGATACAGAGGAGGAAACAAGTGGTGCAAGTAAGAAATCTAGTTCCAGCAGTGGAACATACCTATACTCAATGCAAGGAGGCGAATGCAAGAGATGGAAACGCGAGGGAATGTTTCCTCCTGGGTATAGGGTGTCAAGCTGCAAAGGATATAAACAAGGCTATGCTTGGATGATGATGCAAACTGTTGAGGTGAAAGGCTTATAACGCAAAAGAGAGAACTGGAAATAGGCTCAATACTGCAAGTGAGAGAATGAGATGCAATTACAACTTAACGCCAAAAAATGTATGTTTTCGTAATATTAGTCTAATTGGTTTGAAAAAGGGATAAACTTGCACCAAATAGACATCCTTTCTGTTAGCACTAGAATTCACCTCTGGATTGCAGCAAAGGTAAGCCTGGTACCCATCAGTTTTTATGTCACAATGAATAAATTTAAGGGGGGTCTAATGGATGCAAACTCAGGATGATATCGCTTTAACTTAGAAAACTGGGTTGGTATGCATAGGCAGATGAGGTCTTGATCTAACTTCAAATAGTAATTTGTAGTAAGGGTGAGTAGGGGGCAGAACTTGAGGAGAAAATGTAAAGGACTACTATGGACATCCGGTCTTCCAGTAGCCAAAGGAGGAAAAGCTTTGAATACAAGATCCTCTTGGATCCAAAACTTCAGAAAACTGAAGACATTGTAACAAAACTGCAATCAAACATACATCACAACATGATTACAACAACTCTACTGGATCATCCATGCCCATGCCTTCAATATCATAGGCAAAAGAGGTGTAAAAGAAGGTTGATTGTCATTAAACAAGAAGTCTCAAAATGTAATACATAACCAGAGAACTAGAGGCTTTACTAAAACTTTACATGTGTGATCTTAGCTCAACCATCGACACTAAACAAAATGAAAAAAATTCCTACATATACTCTGAACGAGTCATTGTTGCCATAAAAACCTTGAGTCAGCGAGATTCCTGTCAGGATGGACGTGCACGCGATCTTCTGGTAGACTGTGCCTACAATATTTTGTCAGACAACCCATGTAGTCTTTGTTAGACGCAATCTTTGGTCATACTAGACTGAAAACATGTTTCCACGATCGGTCCTTTTCTGTCCTTCTATTTATAGAAGGAGACGAAGTCTCAACTACTTCCCATTCCTTCATTAACTACTTCCTCAGGACCAGGATGAGAAAAGTCGAAACCTGCACCTGGGAAATGTGGCGGACTTTCTTTTGTTGTCTATGCTCTATTGGATGTTAGTCGGGAAGCCTGGTAGGAAGACAAAGGATGTTGATGAGGAGGATATAGAAAGATGATTGGTACGGGCTCAGAAGGCTACAACAAATGCTCGACATCCAGGTGGAAAGACGTGATAGAGAAGATGGGATCAGGAAAGAGCAGGCACCGGCATGCGAGAGCTAAGGTGGGAAGGTGTAGGGGTGATGTGGCGAGGAGAGGGGATGCAGTGGCAGAGGGAGAGTGGGGACAACCATATAGGTGGAGGTGACATGGGAGACAGATGGCGGAAGGTGAGAGGCGGAACCGACAAGGAGACATGACATGAAACTAGAGTGGGAAACACATGGAAGGTAGGGGATAGGGGAAAGGCACTAATATGAAAGTCGAGAGGAGACAGGCGAGTGGAAGATAGGTGTCGTTAGGAGGCAAGGGCAGTAAATTAAGGCGTTAACTGGTCTACTCAAAGGGGGGGTAGGCAGTTAGTGGTTTAGTGCGAGGGGGTCCTAGTTAGTGAGGAGGTGCCACGTTAGTGGGGGGCCCGTGCTAAAAAACAACCAACTAAGACCCCCCCCCCTTAAAGGTAGAAGGTTGGGGGGGTATGATATGGATCCTTCATCGTAGATCTGAGCGCGCAGATCTCAACCACTCAGATCTATGTGCCCCTTAGTATAACGCGCCTGGNAAGGCGTTAACTGGTCTACTCAAAGGGGGGGTAGGCAGTTAGTGGTTTAGTGCGAGGGGGTCCTAGTTAGTGAGGAGGTGCCACGTTAGTGGGGGGGCCGTGCTAAAAAACAACCAACTAAGACCCCCCCCCCTTAAAGGTAGAAGGTTGGGGGGGTATGATATGGATCCTTCATCGTAGATCTGAGCGCGCAGATCTCAACCACTCAGATCTATGTGCCCCTTAGTATAACGCGCCTGGGAACCAAAGACTTAGGATAAGGCCGCTTTGTGGGTTTTTTGCATGATTCTTATCACTTTTTCACTATGGTGTCCATTCCTGAGGGAAAAACACCCCTTTACAAACCTGTGTGATAACATTTGGCTCATGGGGGATGGCCTACTCCCTGTGAGATGCCAAGAACTCGCAGCTTTAGTCGCCTTATTATTGGGTTGTGGAGTCAACTACTAAAATAGAAAGAAAACAATATTTACAATGACGTGGAGGATCCATGCATGGCTCAAACAAAGAAATATTTAAGAAAATGCCCATTAACAGGGCCACCCAAAACTTCATCCCCCTCCAAATTCTGCAACCTGTAAGTGTTATTTGGAAATATCTCGTAAATTTTGAAGGGTCCAATCCAAAGGGATTCAAATTTACCATGATTTCCCTTGTCCTGTTTGGGTGCATCCCATTTGAGTACTAGATCTCCCAATTGGAAATCCTCTTTACTGCTCTTCCTGTCAAAGGCCTGCTTGATATTCTATTGATGTTCATGTGTTTTATCTAGCATTTTCTCTCTAGTCTATTGCACTTCTACCAACTATTGTATTCTTTTGATCATATCATCAGGCTCCCCTTGGTAGTCTTGGAAGAATTTTTCCACTGGAAAGGAGAGCTGAGAAGGAAAGATGGCCTCAAATCCATACACAAGCTGAAAAGGAGAGACACCTAGAGATCTCTTTGTTGTCACTCTATCATCCCACGGAGCAAATTTGAGCTTTGAATCCCATGCTTTCTTGTTGTCCTCTAGCAATCTTTTGATAATATTTATAAGGATTTTGTTAGAGGACTCTGCTAGTCCATTGCCTTGGGGATAGTAGGGGGTGGAGTGGATCAATGAAATTATGAACTGCTCATAGAATTTGACCAATGGCTCGGCCTTGAAGGATGCAGCATTGTCAGTGATGATTATGTTCGGAAAACCAAACCTTGCCATAATATCTTCAAGGAAACCAATGACTACTTTGTGAGAATCATTCCTTATGGGAATAGCTTCTATCCATTTGGTGAAATAATCGGTTGCAGTTAATATCCATCTATGTTGACCACTTGAAGCAGGATTAATTTCCCCAATAAATTCTAGGCCTCACTGTTGAAAGGGTCCTGCAACTACCATAGGCTTCAATGGCAGAGACTTGAGTTATTTCTTCCCAGATAACTTTTGGCACTTAACACAAGCCCTGATCTTTGCACAGACATCAGTGAATAGGCTAGGCCAAAAGTACCCAGCCCTGAGAATTTTATAGGCTATGGCTCTCCAAAAGTGATGTCCCCCACATAGGTTGTCATGAAAATAAAACATAATCCTTTGGGCCTCTTGTGGGTCTAAACATCTCAGGAGTAATCCTAGAGGGTCTTTCCAATACAAGACCTGGTCAATAAGGCAATATCTAATTTCTTTGAGATTTAAGGCTCTAGCCTTGCTTTTCCCCATTCCATTAGGAGGTATTAACTCTTTTAGAAAAAATATAATCTCTTTGTACCAGGTGCATTTTGCCAATGGAGGGTTGATTGGTGGGCGTGCTTCAGACAACTCAAATTGATGATTTTTTGAATAGGTGTTGATGAAGTTGACCTCCAAATCTTTGCAATTAGATTCAGTCAATAGCTTGGCTAAACCTTGGCCTTTGACTAGTTTGGTAGGCTTTATTTCTAGATCAAACTCAAGGATTTTGAAAATCCACTTGCTCCTTTGTCCGTCTATGTCAGGCTGAATGAGAATGTCCTTCACAGAAGATGAAGGAACATATGCAATGATCTTTGAATTCATAACATAAAATCTGAAAGCTTTGAGATCTCTCACCAAGGCATAGGCCTGCTTCTCCATGATGTCATATTTTATTTCAGCGTCCCTTAGTGCTCTGCTAAAAAAGGAAATAGGTTTCTCCAGCCCTTCAACATTTCTCTGCAATAAGATAGTGGTCACTGTATCAAAAGAAGAAAAAGAAAAATTAGAAAATATTTGGAGTAATCAGGACTGATACGCACGGGTGCCTCAATCAGTGCTTTCTTGATTTGTTCGATAGAATTCCTAGAAGCAATAGTCCATTTCACTTCATTCCCCTTCCTGAGCATGGTTGTAATATGATTTACCAGTTCAGCAAAATTTGAAACAAACCTTCTTAGAAAATTTATTTTTCCCAGGAAGGACTGAACTTCCTTCTTGGATCTAGGAAGTGACAAGGTTTAAATAGCTTCTACCCTGCTTGAATCAATTCTGACTCCCTCAGTTGATACTATGTGTCCCAACAATTTTCCCTCCTGCATGGAAAATAAATACTTCTTGGGATTTAAGGAGAGACCGAACCTTCGACATTCAAAGAAGACCCTTCTTAGATGACAATAATGTTCTTTATCAAATCTAGAGAATACTGTAATTTCATCCAAATAGATGAATACAAACTTGTCCCTTTCCCCAATAAAAGCTATATCCATGGCTTGCTGAAACGTTGCCCCTGCGTTCATCAATCCAAAGGGAATTTTATCGTACATGAACGTGCCCCAAGGAGTGGTGAAAATTGTCTTTTCTCTTTCTTTAGGAAGGACAGAGATCTGATTGTAGCCTGAAAAGCCATCAATCATGGAAATTATGGATGCACCTATCACCCTCTGAAATATATGTTCCATCTTTGGAAAAGGATAATTGTCCTTTTTGGATCTTCTGTTCAGGTTCCTAAAATCGACACACAGTCTAATTTCTCCATTTTTATTTCTTACTGGGACCAGGTTGGCTACCCACTACAAATATCTCAAAGGGACAATGATTTGGGCATCTAGCATCTTATTTACCTCTCCTTCCATAATAGGTATCAGCATGGGGTTTATTTGTCTTAATTTCTTCCTAAATAGTTTGGCCTCCTCTTTCAATGGGATCTTATGCTCAATGACACTTGTGTCATATTTTTTGAGATGTTCATAGGTCCAGGCAAACACATCAACAAATTCTCTTAATAACTCAGCATACTCGATCCTTTATTCCCTTGACAAGCTACTTGACAACTTGACAAATTTTGGATCCTCCTCTATGCCAATATTGCACTCATCCACATCAACTTCCTCATTTGAGGCTTTACCCTTTACTGCCACATCAGTCCTGTCAAATAGTCTTTCCAAAGGAACTAGTCCCTTTGTAATATGATTGTTGGGCAATTGGACAATATGATGGTTATCAATTTTGTTCAAAAAAGCGTCATCATGAGGATTTATTTTAGAATCAGGATCTTGATCAATGTGTAATGCAGAAAACTCATCAACGGTCTCCAAGAATCTTTTGATTTCCAGATCATCCTTAGACACTTTACAATGTTTGACATTGTCAGGTATAGAGGGTATATATTTCACTTCTACATCATACCTGATTTTAGGTGGCAGAGGGACTTTGAAATTACTTGTTGACGCAGCCAGAGAATTGGCCATAGAATTTTCTTCTCTTGGAACAAAATAGATTATGAAATCCAATAAAAAATTGTCAACTAGATCCCAGACTTCATTTATGTAACTCCTAGGCCGAGGGTGCGTGTCTTGATAAATGTTTCTGATCTGATGGACAATTAACTCAGCATCCCCAAACATTGATATATCTTTAATTACCATGTCTTTTGCAGCCCTCAAACCCAAAACAAGAGCTTCATACTCTACCACATTATTGGTAGTTTCAAATTCTAACTTGTAGGACAGAGGTATAATTTCTTGCACAAGTGAAACAAGGACCACTCCAACACCAACACCTTCTCTAGAAGAGGCTCCATCATAGAAAATTTTCCAAACAGAGGCAATCGGGGGAGAATCTTCACAGAGAGTAAGGGACTTCTTTCTAATTTCAAGAGGGGGTTCAGGGGCATCAGTGAGCTACAATAAGCTAGATCCCATATCAGTATCAAGTGAAAAAATAGAATGTTTGGTGGGGTCTTCTTCATCACTAATAATATAGGTCAACTGAGCTTCTTTGTACAGTATTCTATGCTCCCCACAAACACAGGAATGGTAGCATATGTGAGGTCCATGTGCAAGGTTCCCCCAAGTATTTTTATCCAAGATCTTGACAAGAGCATGCCAAACTTGGGGGGAACATCGGATACCACAATATCCATCACTACACTTTTCATGGGCAGCTGAAACAAGGTCACAACCATATCATTGATGAAACCAAGACACTGTACCTTCCTCGAGTTAAAAGAGTAAAATTCATGATAAGATTTTGTGATTTCTAGTCCCATCTCGTCCATGACAGTTTTTGGCATGAGATTATGAGATGCCCCTGAGTCCATCAAACAATTATGCAACACCTTATCATGTATGTTCAGTGAGGTGTAGAATGGAGGGGATGAATCATCTCTGTCTTCTATCAAGGGACCTAGAACGACTGTTGGATTTTCATCTTGAAGGTTTACTAAGTCTATGGAATAATATGAAGGATCGGGTTGCAACAACTTAGAGAGATATCTTTTAAAATCCTCATGCATGACTAGCTCTGAAAGGGGTACATGGATCCTAATATTATGAATTTCATGCTCAAAGTTTAAAGAGGAGGGGGGCTTCAAAATTTCTTTTAGTTCTGGGATAAGAAATTTGGCTAACGGTGAGGGATTCTATGTTTTCTTCTCCTTGCTGATGTTTGTTTCATCTTTAGCATGCTTCTCTTCTCTAGAAGGTTGATCAGGGATGTCAGACTTCCCTTCTTTATTCACCTGAGATTATATCTATGGGGACTATTATTGGTCTCCTCCCTTTTACTCAGCTCATTTATTTGGATTTCCATGAGGGACTCCTCATATGCAGATTGGGTCAAATGGGGGAATGGGGAGGTGTCTTCAAGACAATGGATTTCAGGATCAAGCTCTTCTTCCTCACCTTCTTCATCATCAAGGAGATTATTTTGGAGAGGGGTTTGGATTTTTTTATCATCCCTATCTTTGTTTTTGGGCTCTCTTGGAATTATTTAAGGGGTATTGTTTGGTCTTCTGAAGTTTCCTCTATTTTCAACATTTTGGGAACTCTTATAACTCTGCTTCCCTTCAAATTTCATTTTTTCCATCTCTATAGAAAGAGATTTTACCATCTTGATCAATTCATCTACTTGATGATGGGATGCAGAGGAACCTGGGGTTGAAGCTTCAACTCTCCCTCTTCCTCTGTCTCTGTCAGTTTTATTCCTAATTTTGTCAACTGCCAACACATTGGACTCTACTTCGAGGGTTGCATCTTGCATATGAGCCAAGGAAGTATCTCTTCTTTCTCTTAACAGGAGGCAGAAATCAGGGTCAAAAGAACTAGCATAAGTAATTTTAGCAGAGGCTTCTATAGGCTTTATCTCGGCAAGGATATTATTGTACATTTTGTTGAATCTTTTGGAGAAATCAGAGACAAATTCTCCCTCTTTTCTCCTTAGGAACCGAAACTCTGTGATATAATACATAAAGCATTTTTTATCCCCCCATTGTATCAAGAAGGCATCATCTAAATCCTCAATCCTAGCAATGGATCCAAGGGTTAATCCTCTAAACCATTTCCTAGCCTCACCATCAAGGCCCTGGAAAAAAACTCTCATCCACACATCCTCATTTTCAATATTCAAATTGTTTGCATAACTATAGAAGGCAACAAGGTGATCTTCGGAAGTTATGTCTTCTTCTCTAGTGAACTTGGGCATGTATTTCAGGTAATCTCCAGTAGGGAGAGAATTCATTGGTTGAGGTAGGATTAGAGGGGCATATCTTGTGGCCACTATGGCATCCATTCTGTTCCTATGGGGATTAGCACCTTCCATAGGGATGAGAGGTGGAGGTGAACCAGGGGGATATAGAGCTCGAACAGAGGAGACTGGGGTATGTTCCTGGGAGGAAAGGGAAACCGTAGAGGATTTGAGGAAAATTCCATGGGGCTTGAGGGACAGAGGTTTCCCTTTCTGCAAAATCAATGACTCTAACAGGAGGAGGAGTAGTGAAACTGAGAGAGGGGAAATCAATAGGAAAACTCCCAAAATTTAAACTTCTAGAAGCTCCAGCAGATGGTGTAATAGGAAAATGAGAAATAGCTACCGGAGTTGCTATAGAAAGATGGTGAAAATCATCAGAAATACCTGGTTTAGTAGTTGAAGTACCTTCTTG
Organism: Picea sitchensis; assembly: GCA_010110895.2. Lineage (NCBI taxonomy): Eukaryota > Viridiplantae > Streptophyta > Pinopsida > Pinales > Pinaceae > Picea > Picea sitchensis. The sequence continues at coordinate 226,332 of SNQJ01S0000378.1, forward strand.
AAGGGTCTTTCTCCTTCTGATAATTTTCTCTGGGTCAGCTTCAGGTGTTTCTAAAGGCAGTTGTGGAGTAGACCTCATGTGTCTGCCTCTAGAAGCCACAGCTGAAACAGTGGAGTCATAATAGTGGAGTCATCAGGTGCACAGTTGCAATCTTCAATGTACTAATTTCTTATGCACCTTTAGAACCAGTAAGCTTTATCATTCAATCCCAAGGAAAATATTCAATTCGTCCCCGGTAACGACACTAGAAATGTTAGCACTAGAAGTCACCTTTGGATTGCAGCAGAGCTAAGCCTAGTACCCATCAGTTTTTATGTCACAATGAATAAATTTGAGGAGGGTCTAATGGATGCAAACTCAGGATGATATTGCTTTAACTCAAAAAAATGGGCTAGTATGCACAGACAGATGAGATCTTGATCTAACTTCACACAGTAAGTTATAGTAAGGGTGAGTATGGGGTATAACTTGAGGAGAAAATGTAAAGGGCTGCTATGGACATCCGGTCTTCTAGCAGCCTAAGGGGGAAAATATTTGAATGCAAGATCATATTGGATCCAAAACTTAAGAAAACTAAAGACGTTGTAACAACACTGCAATCAAACATACATCACAACATGATTACAAAAACTCGACTAGATCATCCATGCCCAAGCCTTCAATATCAGAGGCAAAAGAGGTGGAAAAGAAGGTTGACTATCAGTAAACAAGAAGTCTCAAAATGCAATAAATAAGCAGAGAACCAGAGGCTTTACTAAAAATTTACATGCGGGAGCTTAGCTCAACCATCGACACTAAAAAAAATGGAAAAAATGCCTACATATACTCTGAATGAATCATTGCTTCCATCAAAACCTTGATTCAATGAGCTTCCTGATAGGATGGATATCCACATGATCTTCTGGTAGACTGTGTCTACAGTATTTTGTCAGACTTCCCATGCATTATTTGTCAGATGCGATCTTTGGTCAGACTAGACTGACAACCTATTTCCACGGTCGGTCCTTTTTTGGCCTTATATTTATAGAAGGAGACAATGTCTCAACTACTTCCCATGCCTTCATTAACTACTTTCTCGGGACCAGGATGAGAAAAGTTAACACCTGCACCTGGGAAACATGGCGACCTTTCTTTCGCCGTCTATGATATGTTGGATGTTAGCCGAGAAGACTGACAGGCAGATGAAGGATGTTGATGAGGAGAAGATGTCGACATGATTGGTGTGGGTTTAGCAAGCTACAACAAATGCTTGACATCCAGGTGGAAATATGTGATAGAGGATATGGGACCAGGAAAGCGTGGGCACCGGCATGTGAGAGATGAGGTGGGAAGGTGTAGGGGTGATGTGGCAAGGAGAGGGGATGCAGTGGAAAAGGGAGAGTGGGGACAACCATATAGGTGGAGGTGACATGGGAGACATATGGCGGAAGGCGAGAGGCGGAAGCGGGAAGAAGACATGACATGAAATTGGAGTGGGAGACACATGGCAGGTAGGGGTGGAGAGGGGAAAGGTGTTGATATGACATCCAAGAGGAGACAAGTGAGTGGAAGATAGGTGTCATCAGGAGGAAAGGGTGGTAAACAGAGGCGATAAGTGGTCTACTCAGAGGGGGGGTAGGAAGTTAGTGGTTTAGTGCAGGGGGGAAGGTCTGAGTTAGCGAGGAGGTGCCACGCTAGTGGGGGGGCGCACTCAAAAAACACCAACTCAGACCCCCCCCCCCCGTTAAAGGTAGAAGGTCGGGGGGGCCGATCTGGATCTGGTGTCGTAGATCTAAGCATGCAGATCTCAGCCGCTCATATCTATGCGCCCCTTAGTATAATGTTCTCAGGCACCAAAGACTTAGGATAAGTCTGCTTTGTGGGTTTTTTGAGTGCTTCTTGACACTTTTTCTCTATGGTGTCCATTCCTTAGGGAAAAAACTCCTTTACAAACTTGTGTGATAACACTTTCAAATCCAAGTTATGAGTGTGAAAGGGACAAGTTCACTCGACAATATTTTCTCTTTTTGGAAGGAGTTGGAAAAAAACTTAATCTAGACTCACTAAGGGGTTTCAGGCGACATGTCATGGGGGAGGCCAAGGCTCCCATGCAATATTTCTGTGAAAGGTCAGAAACTTACAAATAGATGACACAAGCTTGGGAAAACCTAAATCATTCCAAGTCGAGGAGGATAAGGTGCTAGCAGAGGTTACCTTCTCAATGATATATCTGAGAACGTCTCTTACCTGAAAAGGCATAGGAGGAGGAATTTGATACCCCAAAAGACCATCCCAGTCAAAGGAAACCTCTTCAAGACTTGGAGGGAGAGTACTCGGGGTGATTAAAACTCTCTCTCGTTCAGAAGGTGTAGTACTAGAAATGCTAATTACATGGTCGAGAGATGTCTCACTCCTTAAAACATGAGTGGGGTTGGGTGATGATTGCATTGACATGACTACCATGTCAATCAAAGGAGAAACATAGCATTGGGAAACCAAATATGACTCAGAACCTGTAGGGCCCTTGGGAAAGGACCACACTTCTTGTGCCACAGTCGTAACAGGGCACAAACAAGTAAGGTGATCTCCTTTGCAAAGCCTACAAAGGAAATTGGGCTTACGTATTACACATCTAGGTTTCTCAATTATATGAATTCCCCCATCATCATTCAAAATGGTTGGCGACATTCTCTTAGCATGACTATAATAGGTTGATGGTTCATCTCCCACATGTTGCATAGAGGTTGGATATGCGATGTCAGTATGACTCATGGTGACTAGAGTTGTGCCTCCAACATGACTTGCAGTAGCTTGTTTCTGGTCTTCAACATGGCTTGTAGATATTTTTGACCAATCTCCAACATGACTAGCAGAGGTTGGTGATGGAACTCCAGTATGAATTGTAGTGATTGGATAGGTGGCAGTGGTTGGTTGTGGCACTTAAGACCAAGGTCCTGGAAAAGAATGGTTTTGAGAAATTGCAGGCTAGGAAGGATTCTAGTTTACACCATGTCTCTATATGGAAAGGTAGTATCTTATGCCTAATTGATCCATAGAGGTTTGTGCAAGCATCATCACTGAAGCAGATGTCTGCGAAGAGACAAAGGCATGATAAGTATTATTCAGGTGAGGATATATGTTTCCCCCATGTGAAGGGGTTCCGTGAAGGGGGTAGCACGTACCATAAAAATGATTCCCTCCATATGAAATACCAGAGGACATATGGAGACCCTGCATGGGAAGAGTTCTCGTAGGAACTGGCATGGAGGACGTAGGATACACTGATGGGGTGTAATAAGTAGAATAACTGTCCATTTGAGCACTGGCTCCTGAAACAACGAGCCTAGGATTGGATCCGTAAGAGGGGAGATTCCAGCCCCCTACAGGGAGAGTCGGTTGAGGGATAAGACTCCTCTCAAATGAATATGCCTATAGCAGATCCATCGTGCCCCTGGATGAATGTATAGTCATATTAAAAGGTAAATGATTAGAGACCCAAGGCATGGACTAAGTATCATAATTTTGCATACCATTATGAAACGCAGATAGATTAGTCCCCATGAAATGAGTGAATGTCATGGGGGAGGTAGCAGTAAATGAGGGATCCAAAGGAACTCCACTATCCATGATAATGAAAACTCAAGGCGCAATATAAAATCCTAAGGTCAACTAATAATCAAAGAGCACACCAAAATAAAATCAAAAGGCCAATATGCACACAAACAGGATAAAGTGGTTGAAAGGGGCCTCCCTCCCTAAAGTAGGTATGCCTCTCCCAAGAGGGGCATGAGACTCCCTGCTAAATATCGAAGGTATCAGAATCAATTATAAGGGCCCTCATGGGCTTAACAACCAGACAGTCAGACCCCCCCAGAAAGGTAATCCTCCATAAATTGTTTGTGTTGTCCGACCCTTATCTGACCCAAGGCACCTGCAAAATAACCCCTGAAAGTAACCTATGTGGTACCTATGTCAAGCAACTAAGAAACCACAATATAACCGATGCACATGCAAACAGTCTTAAGTTAGGTCCACCGTATGGGCAGGGTAAGAAAGCTGGAAACCTCGAAAGCACTTCCTCTCACAAAGGTAAAGGTACTAGCAATATCCCCATATACGAATAGATCCCCAGAAATATATCTGACGCTAAGAAGGTATCGGGGGGATATCCCTTCAACCAACCTCACGTGACCTCGTGTTTAACTATAGTGTAAGTGAAGCCTCCTGACATCACCAATTATACAATGGATTTCACCACTCCCTTATTCAGACACATATGTTGATTTAATAGACTTGGAGAAGTTTACTCACAAAATCCTATTCCAAGGCTCTAAATCCTAAGTGTGTTTGTGCACCCTAGAAAATAAAATCGTTACTAATCAATTTTCAAATTATCAACGTTAATTTTAGTGGCCTTGCTTTCTCAAAAAGGTGTGGTCGTGAAACTAATGATGTTATGAATCAACAAGTAAAATAAATGAATATGAATACAATGCAAAGTCCTAACTTCAATTCCCAATAAATGATATGCTTTTCAAAATGAAATTTTCAATTTAATTCTGCAATTCCAAATAAGATGCAATCTTTCTTTACATGTACTAAGATCAATGATAAGGACTCAAAAGATCAAATGCCAACAATGAAAAAATGCCTAATATTTTTGTATTTTCAATATAAAAGAGTGAAAATGCAAGGACTAAACAACAACTTGATATAAAAACTCTATTGTATGTAAACACAGACAACCAAGTAGGATATCAAGAAACAAACACCCATCCCAAGATGCAAGGACAATCAAATGAAAAGGATGATGAGAAAGGCACCGCCCAAAAATTCAACCAAAGAAAGGTTTCCTATCATTCCACAGAAACTTAATAATCATAACAGAGACCCAAGAAGACTCAACAACCATCAAAAATTACCCAACAATCATCAAACCCAACAACCAAGCAACAAAGGGTTATGTACGTGATTGTTCAGGAGAAAATCGTGTATATACGCCTCTTGCAAAAGGATAGCATGCGTATGTACGTGACTGTCAAGTAAAAACCTGAGTATATGTGTTACAACACAGTCAGTATAAGGAGGAGGCTAAGAAACTTAGACTTAGAATTAACAGAGGTTGTCAAGCAGTCATACAACAAGAAAATCAATATAAACAAGAGAAATTCAAGGAGAAAAACACTCCAAACCCCGAAAAATAAGATCATATCCCTAGTATGGTCACCAATTTTGTTATGAGAAAAATCTCTCTATGGATAGGGGTAAACCACAATAGACAAAAATGACTGCAGAAATCAACTCTAATCTCAAGTGTGTTATATAAGAAAATATGCTAGCAAGACAAGATAAAATGCCTACCTCGTCCAAATGTTCGATGAAGTCCACCATTGAGCACTTGACTCAAATAAATACACATGTAACTTGTCCTCAACAACCAAGAAACATAAGCATATGATGATAATATATAATGTTATCACATTCAATAGCATAAGACATCAACATTCATAACAAATGCGCCCATGGAATAACAATTCAAATATTTGCAAGATATTAATTGGATGAGAAAAGAGTATTTCTATTAAAATGTAATCAGCAGAAGTGAATGAATTACAAAATTATGTGTCGACATGGTTTGGAACCGAGAAACTAAGTCCCTTCCAGTTGTGCCTCCACCACTTCAATCCTCCACCAAAGGCAAGCTCATATAAGAGAGACCATGGAATTCTCAATCATGTAGGGAATAGCTTGGGGTCTGAACAATGTGTTCATACTTAAAAGGATAAAGGGATGCAGACTCAATATGAAGTGAATAATTTCTCCAGATTAACTTTTCTCTCAAAGTTGAATTCTTCCCCTCTTTTCCATAGCTCGGATTTGGCCCATTTATAGCCTTCAAGTGGAACTAAAGGGTTGATTCAGAACGTTTCCAATATATGAATGTTCAAGGATCATGGATCTCATGACATGACATGGAAACCCGACACCATTTTTTTAATTTTGGGCACAAAACCTGATGTATGAGGTTTTTAGTGGTACAACTTGCATATATGCATGTTGTATAATATATAGGGCATATATGTGGAAAAATTATGTTTTTAGCTTTTAGATTTAAAAAAAAAGGACTTCAAGTCTACATAGGGAAATGAAAAAAGGACCTATGTGCAAGTTTGCATAGGGTGAGGCAAATCTTGCTATAATAGATATACCTCAGTAAACATGTACCAATCTGTGCCAATAACTTGTAAATAACCTATACCAATAACATGTAATCTACATGTACCTGTAATCAGCTTGTACCAACAAAAACCAACAGATACGTGACCTGTATACTCTGAAACATGCGTATGTACATGAAATGTCTATATTGCAGCCTACGTATGTATGCAGCATGTCTATACTGCAACCTATGTACACCTTTAGAAAACTAGGGTTTTCAACTTTCTAAAACTCAAAAAATTCTAGCCCTCTAGACCTTAACTTCCTTTATCACATCCACCTGCAGCCTATATTTCTATCCAATCTGCAATTGTTCCCTATGCATACATCATCATACCATTGATACTGAGAGGGGCGTGAATCAGTATCAAGTACAATTTAAAACCTTTTTCAACTTATACTTAAACCATTCAACTATATCCAATGAGCAATGAACAATAGTATAAGAGTTACACCAATATAGCATAATACACCATGCACAATATATGAGAAATAATCAATAGTTATTGTTCAAGGGAAGTAATGACTTCCAAAGGTAGCTACAGCTTCCGAATGTAAAGGGAGGGATAAACCTCCAAGAGGAAGATACAATCCTCCAATATCAAGAGAGAGTTGAACTCTCCATCCTTGCCCCTTCCTTCCACCCAAGAATATATGAGAGATAATAAAACTTTACATTAAATCATCA
>SNQJ01S0000378.1:233227-255224 GCA_010110895.2 Picea sitchensis
CCAAGAGATTTCAAGTAAGTTTCCATTCTATTACTCTAGTATTCAAAATTGCTTCCATCAAATGGTGGAATCCCATTTGGAATTTTGTCTTCCATTTCTTCTTAGGGTCTTCCTTCCAATGGTTAAACTGTACTAAAGGTAACCCGCTGCGATTCCAATTGTTGATACTGAGAGGGGGGTGAATCACCATTGTACCAATTCAGCGAACTTCTCTGGTCAGCCTGGCACACCTTCTTGTGGATACTTCATACATCTGATTTTGCCAATTTTCCAGTGCTTCTTCTGAGTATGATGAGAATACACTATCACTTCACCAATGGATATTCCCATCAGTCGTAGGATTAATGTAATCTTGTTGTCTAACTGTCAGTTTGTAGATATTCTCCAATTCATATGCGTGGTCTTCTTCTCTGATGGGTTTTGTGTATCTCTGGCCCTCATCTGGATCTAAGGGTGCGATAAACCTAAGGCCATATCTTTCAAATGTCATATGTCTCTTCTTCAAATCAACAATAGTAGATTTTTTAAAGGCCCAATCAATTCCTAACAGCGTCGGGTAAGGAAAGACGTCATCAACAATTTCAATGACCTCAAAATCTGCAAAGGTCCTCACTCTATCGATGTCCACAGGGACATGCTCCAATCATCCAAATGGGCTGACAACTTGTTGATTGGCCATGTGAATCCTGATAGGGGAATAGATCCGCTTAGGTTTTCCCATTAGTGCCCAAGTTTTCTTCGTCATGACATTGACCTCCGACCCTAAGTCGAGGACCACATAGTCTATATCATACTCTCCTATCTAAGCATTCAAATGTAATTCTTTGTTTGTCCTTCTCCTTTTCCCAATTTGGTGTACTTCCCTATTCAGTAAGGGGTCTATCTTTCCTAGCTCATATTGCTTGATTAGATTTTGAGGTTCCCTTACAGCGTTTTCATCCTGGATTAGCTTAATAAAAGTATATAGAAATTCCATGAGCTTGCTTACCTCTTTTCCCTCTCTCGGCGAAGAAGACTTATCGAATACCAGTGGAATTCCATATTCTCTTTCTTCTGTCCATGTTCTTGATGATGAGCCTTGATCTCTTCTAAATTATTTCCTTGCATCTTCAAATGTTCGTCTTTCTTTCTTGACATCAAAATTTTGAGTCTTCTCTACAGCTTTTCTGACTCCTGAGTCTTCTGTAGTCTTTCCCTTGGTCACTCTATCTTCTCCTGTAACAGCGCCTCCTCAAGTAATAACAACTTCTCTCGGGTCTTCTTCGTGAGGTTCAACATATATCAACTGCACTTGTGGGTTCTGATGAGTTCCTCGTCTTTCTTGAAGCTTAGCCAGCAGCATAGGGAAATCTTCTATAACATTCTCAAAAGAATTGCAATAACTGCAAGTAGTACAAGGGTTCTGACAATCCCGTGCTAGATGTCCTGGCTACGCACAGTTATAACAAATTATCTGTCCTCGGCCTCATCCCATTCCTCCTCCTCCTCCTCCTCCTCTGTATCCACCATGAGGATTTAAGTTTCCTCTTCCCAGGGAGTTGTACTGTGTAGTGTTTCCTTCTTGTTTTACTTCACCTTGTATCTTGTATACATCTCTTGACCTTTCATGAATGAGGTCATAGGCCCTACAGTCTCTATCATCATGCCCTACTGACTTACAGAAGGTGCAATATAGGTTTGTGAGTGTCTGAACATACTTATGCATGTAATAGCACTCACCAGGGTGATGTCGGTCTCTGCATACTTCGCACCAGGGCAATGTGACTTGCTTCAAGGGGATCAAAGCTCCTAAGGCCAAATATTCATGAAATACAGGGAATTGTTCCTTATCATGGCCCTATGATCTGCATCTAACACACCAGATGTCTTCTCTTTTGTCCTTTCCCTTATCCTTTTTTATGTCTTTGACCTGTAAAGACAAATTGGTCAGCTGGCTCAAGATCTGGCTCATACCTGACTTGGATTCTCCCATAGGCGTTGATTCAAGCTTCATGGCGATATATAGCACCTCAGACTATGAAGCAATTTTTTGTTGCATCAAAGGAACTCTGATGTGTGGTAATAGCGCAGCGATGAACCATTATTTGTTCTGTTCATCTGGGATCTTAAAAGTTAATCATCCTGTTAAGGTCTTGAATCTCTGATCGAATTCCTAGACAGGTTAGGCAACCTTCTATTTGATCTCCTTCATCTCTATAATACATTGTGACTCCTATTTAGGTTTCTTGAATTCTACAATCAGCTCATTCTTGATCTCATTCAATGGTTGGGGTTGTGCAAGTCCTTGGACAAGCTTCATGTACCAGCTCAGTGCACAATCTCTAAGAGTAGTGTTGAATTGGGTTCTTTTGACAGCCTCATGAGTGACATTCTTAATATTCCACACAGCTTCACATAGGAACCAGTGTTGATCTAGGTCTTCAGATCCATCCCCTCTAAAGATAGGGAACCTCATCTCATCCGCCATAGAGCTACCTGGGTTTCCTGTCTGAGTAGATGCTAAACTGCTAGTAGTAACACTCTGAGGACTCTGGTGACTCTGATTACTTTGATTGCCTAGTGTTGTTGAAACAACAGGAGGGTTAATGTTACTTACTTCAACAGTCTGCGCAGTTCCTAAGTTTTTTGGCTCATCCTGGCGAAGTTCTTCAGTTGCTCCTTCCTCTGGCCTAGAGGGTTCTAGACGTTCTTCGTCTGTTAGATCTGCCTCTTCTTCATAGTTTTGATTAAAGAGGTTCTCAAGGTGAACCCCTCGAAATACTCTTCCACTACGCGTATGTCCCACCTTTGTGTCGATGTCGCTATCTGAATTCTTGAACATCATCCTTTTAAGATCCAGATAGTCTATTGTATCTTCAATGTGTGGTTTTCATGCAAGAGAATATTGATTCTTAACTTCAGAAAATGCAAAAATTTCCCTCTAGGTCCTTTGAAAAAGTAGCTCTCGGCTTCGTTATATGATTCTACTCTGTCAACATAAAATTTGGTGATATACCCTCCAATTGTACTATCAAACCAATGATCTATTGCTCTGGATACAACATTGTCGACTCTTTTAACCTTCTGGATCAGTGTCGGTGTCCAAACCACAGGGGGTCTAGATCTGATCTCGAACTAGGTATCAGCTAACCTAGCCAACCACTCAAACAACTCCTGATGGATTCCTCCAAAGAAGATCTCGTGGATGTCGGTGAAAATGTATCTTTGTACCCAATCTTCAGTACTCAGCTTCGGGTTCTTGTTTTGGGATTCAGCGAAGTCCCTCTCTTGATCTTCTATCCACTGTTGAATCTCTGTCTTCAATGGGAACCACCTTGACATTCCCTCGCGAATATTTCGGTCCCGGAAACGGAACCATTTGTTGGCACAGGGGAAGACCCAAGGTTCACTCCAAGAGCACACCAACAAGCCCTAACTACTGGCCCTTTCGACAACACCTGCGAAGCAGATGYAGTCTCACCCAAAGTAGTTATGGGGGGTTGCAGGACAGATATGTCTACAACCAGGGGAATATCAAGTGGATCTTAACACAATACAACGCAGTATACCTAGCTCACTTATCACTAAAATCTACTCCACATTCTATAGATCTGATCTAATACAATAATGCAATAACAGTATATCAAAGACAAAGATAAAACATCAATCATACACACATAACACCAGATATACGTGGTTCACCCTCTCCCTAGGGCTATGTCCATATAACTATGCTTATGATATATTAAGGTAAAGCTTATAGTTCTTGTCTGCTCTCTCTACTAGAAGATCTTCTTCTTCTTCTCTCTTTCTCTCCCCCTCCTGCACACCCAGCTGTAGGACTTGATCTTCGCACCTAGTTGAAGATCTTGCAATGCCAGAAGGCTCTTACTCTCAACACTTCTCTCACTCACAATACAATATTCTCTCAATGAACAACAATAAATAACAATGCTCAGCAATAGTACCGACTCAACCTAGGTCCTATCGAACTCTATTTATACAATATAGTCCCTCACAAATAGCCTTAGGTCAAGACCTAGGTTTCAAAACCCTAGATATACAAACCCTAGGTGTCTAAAACCCTAGGTCAACTTGACCCTCTTTTCTCGGGCTTCCCCAGCCTATCTCTCCTTTCTTCCCGCACGGTGCCAACAGTGGATTTTCCCACTATCTAAGTTTTCCTTGATCCATATACCTTGCTTATCTGTCATCCCTTATCTCCTCATCCAATGACTAGATTTCTTGGGCTTCACTCCTTCTTTTCTTCTCTTTTTCTTACTTCAAACTAGTAACAGTCACTGTGTCTCCCGCGAAGTTCGCATTTTACCTCTTCTTCCTTGATCTTCTCTTGATTCCATACCCAAGGGCCAACATCATCATTGTTGAACCCTTCTGTAAATGGGGCATAAACTTCATGACTTGTCATGCTCCATCTAGTAATGGACACAAGTACATTGTCGTGGTCATAGATTACTTTACCAAATGGGATGAAGCCATGCCCACTTTCAACAACACCACTGACACATCAACATGTTTTTTCTTTAACCACATCATTACTCGGTTCGGAGTCCCACTACAGTTAGTGTCCGACCATGGTAAAAAAATTTAGAACAAGATCTTTGCAGAACTCTCCTCAAAATTAGGCTTCTCCCATGAATTCTCCTCCCCATACTACCCTCAGTCCACCGCACAGGTCGATGTCATCAAAAAAAGTCCTCAAAACCATGCCACAACATATCGTCAACAAATATAAGACCAACTAGAATCATATGTTGTTTTCTGGATTATGGGATTATCGCATGGTAGTAAAAAATGCCATCGGTTTTACACCATTCCACCTCATCCATGGGATCGAATCCACCCTCCCTATCAAGTGTGAAATATCCACATTATGCACTTCCATCGAGTTATTACCTGACACTTCTCTAATGGAGCAGTGCCTGCTGACCTTAGAGTGGCTTGATGAATATCTTCGATCTTCATTACAACACAATGAGGTAGCTAAAAAATGGTCCAAAGCCACCTTCGACCGCCATGTCAACCTTCACTCATTTAACGAAGGTGATCTCGTGTTAGCCTGTGATATCGCCCACGATACTCTCAGCCATGCGAAATTAGAGTCATTATGGCATGGAACCTACATTGCCTCACTAAAGGTGCCTACATCCTGGCCTCTCTAGAAGGTTACCCTCTCAAAAAACCCATCAACGGGTTGTACTTAAAGAATTTTTACGCCTAAGCATAGCCCCCCTACCTTAGGTTTTTCTTTGTACACATTTGTAGAGTTTTTTATTCATATTTATCTCCACCACTCCTCATGTTTGATCTATCATCCATTTTATTGGGAGATGCATCATCCATCAGCCTACCATATTGGTTACGCTGATGGTGTCAGCCACTGGACCTAGAATCTCTCTTCGACTACTTGGGCCCTCTATTCCCCCACACATATCCCGCTCCACTCCAATGGCATATGTTTGGGCTCAGCCACCAAAAACCAAGTTGAATACGACATTGTCATTGGTCTCCTCGCCAAGGCCAGTCACTTCCACATTCGTCACCTTAGCATTCTATTATATTCCCAACTTGTCATCCTGCAACTCAACAATGTATATCATGTTCACGATCATTGCCTCTTTCGCAAATACCTGAAAGTTAGACTCATATCTCACAACTTTGATTCAATCACATTTACACATATTCCAAGACAACTCAATTAAGTAGCATATCACATGGCTAACCTAGTATTAGATTGGCATTTATCACATTAAACAACATTTTAGACATAGCATCATACATTTGTCACAACACATAGAAAATACATCATACATTAAAACATAACACAAAGAGACATGAATGATCCAAAATATATCAATATATATATATATATCATCAAAAGGTCCTCATTGTTTACAAAAAATACATGTACAATCGATTGTAGGCCGATGCATCCCCCCACCCCTATGAGTACAAAAATGAGTATCTCATACCCTATACAAAAACTGGGCCCATAAACCCATATACATACAAAAATTGGCACTCAAGGTGCCCCCAGAGCTCCCCCCCCAGGTCCTCTGTCAGCCAGAGGCACCCCACCAGTTGGGGGCCCTGCATGTCCAAGAGGAATCCAACCAGTCATTGCTACCCCCACCACTGTTTCTTGATGGATCAGGGTCTTCCACTCTGTTGGTACTCCCACGCACTGCTCTAGGACTTCCTTGTCCTATATGTGGGCCCACATGCCCTCGGGTACACCCTGTAGAACCCACTCAAAGAGTCTATGCAGGTCCTCCAGCATCACCGCGACATCCGCCTGTGGATCTCTCGTTGGTCAAGGATCAACATCATCTCTTCACTACCTCTGTCCAAACTTCGGCTCTGTAGGCATTGGTTGAGCTGGCCCCCGACGAGTTGGCTCCCCAACAACCTCTTCCTCTCACCCTCGGGTCCCACATTTGCAAAACAACACTAGAGATAGTGTCAGCATCCATATACAAATATAATCAATGTTATCTATCAAAAACACAAAACATACAACTATAACATAAACACATACCTCGTTGGTCCCAGTCTTCCCCAGGAGCCAGCATCATATCTAGATAATGGAGGTAGTCCATACCCACATATGGATACCTCAGAATAACCTGTGGCATATAGCACCACACTCAAGCCACAGTGGCCATGAAATAATGGCCACCCTCCCCACCTCCATGTCGATCTAGCACATGGGCCAACCACGTTATTCGTGGCTCTCGTCGCCCCGTGGGCTCAAGCAGAATCCTCAGTCGCAATAGAGGCACCCTCTCTAATAACCAGGCCACCAGAATGGACCCGAAAGACAAGTCACCAGAGTCGACTCACCGACACTGGTTCAGTGGTCCCATCATCTTGTTGTGCATAAGCACACTCCACACAAATAGGTCCCCATCCAGGACCCACTCCACTACCCTCAGCTAACCACCAGTGATCTGTTGAGTCCCCAAGGATCCGTAGATCCTCACCACCATAGTTGTGATGCACTTCGTCAAGAGATCATTAATAGCCTCAATACGAATGAATGAACCCGACATAGGGTTCGACCCAGTACAATGTTAAGCCTCCAGGTCACCCACTCGATCCTCCCCCAGTAGTTGTGGATCGATAGGAAGGACCGTCCCATGGAATAGGAGCCATGTCATGAAATACACATCCTTTGTGGCCGAGAATGTGAGTTTCTCCCCTCTAACAATGAAGCACTACAGATCAGTGCTCCACATCCCGATCAAATACTGAAGCAGGAACTCATGCAACCGTATCATAGGGTAGTCAAAGAACTTGAGAAACCCGTAGGCTGCCAAGTATCTACTCACACCCGGTTGCACTCTCATTGCCTCCCGTAAACGGTCCCAGTCGTGCTCTCTCCAGTGCACCAGCATCGTGTTATAGGAGTTTGTCGATCACCTTCATCCACATAGAAACACTTGATCAATCTCATCATCCATCAACAAGCATCAAAATATCAAAAATTAAAACCCCTTAGCCTTGACCACAATGTGCGGCTTTCACCCCGACAGGTGCGCACATGTGCGCACTTGTTCTTTGCACAATTGTGCCCTAATGCACAGTTTTCTGAGAAACAACCACGCATGAGTGCGTGGTTGTCAGTCAGACAGGTGTGCATCTAATGTGTGCTTGTCTTCCCAACCCTCATGCCCACATGTGCGGTTGTGTCAAACAAAGTCGCACATTATGTGATGGAAATTGAGTTGTTCTTCCACATGTGCGTGGGTATTCCTCCTTTTCCCACGCACTAGTGGTCCCCTACCCAAAAAAATCCCTATACGACCCTCCATATAACTCCTTCCTACATACTAGGAAATTAACAACATGTGGGATGATAGGACCTGTTAGTCCCTAATTTTCCTTTTGATTTAGTGATAAATCCTAATCCTAAACCCTTCCTACCTGCACTTCATTATCTGCTTTCATTTGATTTAAATCATTGCTTTCATCTTGTTATGGTTTGCGTTTTAGCTTTTTGGATAATTTCTTTAAGTTTGGAGTTTTAAGACATGGTTTTGAATGATGTGTCACTTCATATGCCTGTTTGAACTTTACAAATTCAAATTATGCTAAGTCATTAATAGAGCTACTGGAATAACATTATTCCCGTAGCACAAATATAATCATGCCTTAATATGCGCCTACCACCCAGATTCTGTTATGATTACCCAGATCGTGGAATAAGAGTTCGCATGTGTCCCACGATGGCTCTTGAATAATTTGATGATTCAAACCGTTACATGATTGGATTGCTTTGCACCTACAAAGGACTCATTTCAAATCGTTCAATTCCCAAAGATCATTATTTGAAACAGTCACTCTTCGTCCCGATTTTGCTGAATTTTAAGCACAAATGTTTTCTCAGGAGAACGGTTATATATTAATAGATTGCAGGTATCATATTCAGAATCTGAGCAGTGCCAGTTGTAACATTGTGCTTTGATGGTGCCTAAGAGGAGTGGACAAGTGGTCAGATTAGAACCCAAGGGTGTCGAACTTCTCGAAGTTTATCCTCAGATGGCTCAAAGGTTCAGAGATGTTGGTTGGTTCGAAGTCCTCGCTACTTTCCAAGGTCACGACGAATAGGTCTTTATGGAGTTTGCACAAAACTTTGATGGTTACGAAGTGGAGATCGGGAAGCTACTAATGCTGGTGATAGAACAAACAATTGCCAAAGCTTGCAGATTGGTGGTTGGAGGAGAACGATGGTGGAAGAAGGAACATGTGGTTACAGAGTTTGTCAATCAATTATTGCTTCCAGATAAGCAAAATCCAAATTGGAGAAAGGGAGTTCCTCACAGCTGGATTAGACCAGAATGGCACACTGCTTAGATCATTATCCATAGGTATATCACCTACGAAGGAACATTCTCACTAATTTATATCTATTACATTAGGTTATTAATGCATCTAAATGGTCATTATATTTTAATTTTTCCTTACTTTCTACTCAAAATCTTGACAAAGAGGTCAAAAAGAGTGCAGTCACTTTCCTCCAATGTAAAGAGAAATATGTTCCATCAGGTCTTAATTAAGACTCTAGTCATATCTTCTTTGAGAGAAATACAGAAACCCTAGAGCTGGCTCATGCAATCCTTAAATCTTGACCCACAGTCCAGCAAACTGAAGAAAGGAAAAGGAAAAAAGATTGTTACACAGAAACAAAATATTTCAATTGATGAAACCCCTGTTAAAGAAGAAATGCTTGCTATCAGGGTGACGAGGGATATCAGGAGGTAAAAGACCGAAATTGGATCCAGAAATCGAAATGTTTTATGAGGAAGATGTTAAAGGGGAAGAAGATTCAGATGAATATTTTGATATTCAAACTACAGCCAAGCATGAATCACCTTCAACCAGTAAAAAGGGTGTTGCAGTCAAAAGGACAAAGAATAAAGGTGTGTCTGTGTCTCAAAACCCTAGAAGGAATTCTACTAGGGTTACCAACACATACAGGTTGAATTCCAAATCCATGTTCAATCCCTCAATCAAAGAAGAAAATTTCATAGTTATAGAAGATCACTCTGAAGATGTTGAAGCAGGTCCCAAGAAAAAAGAAAAAAGACCTCCATTGCATAAGAAACCAACAAAAAGAGGTAAACAAATTGTTTCATCACTATAGAACCTGTAACAAGAGCTACAACCAGATTGGAAAAAGCTAAAGAAATTGTTAAATATATCAGTGAGATCCCTAAAAATAAAAAGGGTTACCTTGTAGATTCAGATCACATATCAGATATGCCTGAAGCCATGGATTCAACAAGTTCTGGTGAAGAACACAGCTCAGGATTGGTTTCTAAATACCAAGTTAAATTGAGAAAACCCAAGGTTTCCATAAATATGAACGAGCCTACACCTTCTGAAGAGTTCCCCGAATTCAAGGTTAAAGTTAGAACTGGTAGAGAAAGGATCAAGGAACTCTAGAAGACAGTGAGACAGTTGAAGAGAGAAAAGGCCCATATAGAACAATGGAGTTCTCATTAGCAAGAAAAGATTCAAGGTTTCAAGAAGAAGAAAAAAGAGCAAAGGGCATTGCTCAAAGAGCTCAGAGAAATAAAATTCAGTCTCTATTGGCATAATGTTGTGATTACCACAAAGCTCAAACAGAAAACTGCCAAAGCTACTGTTGTTATCATATCCTAAAAGTTTCATGAATATTGGTACAATCATAATTTTGATGTTTTCCAGGGAATATGGCAGTGTCTACTCGTTTTGACTTGTGAAATGCAAAGACCTCAAAATGTATGACTATATCAAACTAATCCTTGTTTTGTAGAATCGAATGTAATGCTAGCAAGATCATACGATATTAAGATGTTGAGCAATGATCTATTTTTATGTAAATTCTCTTTTTGAGCTAACCTCCCTAATAGATAGATGTTATCTAGATCTAGTCATTAAGAAAACTCTAGAAAATAGGATCGGGGGTTTTGTGGATAGTTTAAATAGGCAGAGGAAAGACTCCGTTAAGGTTGAAAAATTGGAGATCCAGAGTGTTAGCGACCAAAAAAATAATGGTATTTTTTTAGAATGTCTTCATTACTCGCTATCGTCCCCCTAGGTATTTTGGCCAGTATCAGAGTCTCAATTCTTCATCAAGCCTTGAATAATCCCCTACTAATCTTTTTCCTAAGATTGTTTTGATACTATACCTGACTCCTCATTTCTTATATCATACACACATCAAACCAACCCTAACCATGCTACATATCAAAATATGTATGTGTCAAATATACATGTCATTCCAGGAGTCAAAGCCACATGGAAAACCAAATGTCGAGACAGGGAAATACACAAACCAAGTCCAAGGTCGAGGTCGCATAGGAAATTCAAGCCTGTATGTCCAATAGGTAAGCCAACGCAGGCCCAGTTCAAGTGACAAGATTCTGCATTACTCATTGATTACATGAAGGGTATATGACTGCAAATAAAGGCTCTAGATTTCTAAATCCCGATACATATGAGATCTTGCCTTATGAGTAAAATAAATGCAGACTGAAACCCTTATGCCAGATGCTAAGCAATTGTACAGGTTGCCAGGTGCCTGATCTATGTGGCAGAGGCCCTCAATAGATTCATCCATGGTGAGGAGCCACGATGAGATGTCTAGGACTACGCAGATGACAAAAGAGGATGCGTAAATGCTCGATTTGCATGGCAGAAGCTGAAAAAGCAAACCTTCATCGTTATTCGCCCCTACTCTGTCCTCTGCGTCTGTTCGGGGGCAGTTTATTGAAGAGTGAAAATGGGATCTTAGAGAGCTCTATGAAAATTATGTTACTCCTCCCTCATATACACATCCCAACGGAAATATGGGCTCCTGGAGTTTTGTAGATAAATACCACGCACTCATGTGTTGTTAGCACAATGGGCTGCAACAATTGAATTTATTATTTTCTTTTGGTTTCGAACAGAGGGATCTGCCTGTTTTGGGTATTGATGCTACATTATATGGTGGTCGTAAAAGCATTAGATTGGGTAGAGGTCGATCTTCTTGGTATAGAAGTGATGGATTTGGATCTTCTTCCACTTAAATCTTTTGGTGGCTAGTCAGGCTTGGACAGGTATCTTTAGCAACCGAAAAAACAGGGCTTTCGGTGGCTTAGAACACTGTAAATTTTTCTCCCAAGCCACCGAAACTATAGAAGTGATGGATTTGGATCTTCTTCCACTTAAATCTGGTATATCGCTTTGGATGCATCTTTAGTAAACCTGAAAATTGTGGTTTCTTGCTGGCTGTAATGACCGGTGGAATTTTTCTCCCAAGCCAACCGAAAACTAATAAAAGAAGGGCAGAGGCATTCTTTTGCATAGATATGACTTTTCTGATCCAAACACCCTCGAGGATGGTTTGTAATGGTGGATAATAATTAAGGGAATCAATTTTAAGGTTCTGTTTCAACTTTCAAAGTGCCAGCAAAGAGGAGAAGATCAAATTGGTTATCTAATTTTGTGTAAAAACTGTCTTTTGTCAAAGGTATAGCTAATTATCCACCAAATTTTGGAAGGCTTCCTGCAATAGTCGAAGACTTGGAGGAGATGAAGATCATTGGAGATAAGGATTTGACCTATTTTATAGGATCTATCCTATTTTCTTGTATCAGTTTTTGACTTACTATTTCAAGTAAATCTGATCCAACTTTTCAGGATCTAGATTTCTCATGTAAAGGCTATAAAGCCACAAACTTTTGATACACCAAGGGGGTTCGACTTTGAGTTCTAGACTCTATTGTTATTGTGATATAGACACTTTATTTAATATATTCAACCTGCAAGCTTATTTCATTGTTTGTTGTCAGACTTTATTTTCATTTCTATTCTATGCCTATGAGTTGAAATTATTTCTTTGTCTCTATTTAAATGTCCTATGGTAACTGTCATCTTACCTTTGATTATTAAACAAGAATCATAAGCATCCACTGCTAGTTTGTTGACCCGTCATATATATGGTTTATGTATGTTCTGGTTAATTGATTGGTTTCTTATCCATCTGATTTACAAACCTATCTGATAATAACTCTTGAAAGCCTTGTATTGTTTGAATATAACTAGACTGTCTTGAAGATACAATCCAATGATTTAGATATTCATCTTGATCCAACTCCACACCCATTATTGAGTAAATAATTACAAAAACAGTTAAGTTACCAGGCATCTCTGAGATACAACCTAGGAGATTTTCCTGGAGTGATAACAAATTGGTGCCGTTGCCGGGGAAAGGAGATTGAAGCTTAGCTTTCCGTAGGAGACGACACAGACCCAACTTTGATGATAGACAAAGTCTGGATACTATTTCGGTTGTAATCATCTATCTGGTGAATCCATCAAGTACGGATCTGTTGGCGACTCCACTGTTATGAAATGAATCAGATCTTAGCAAAGAGGTATGCTTTCTATGATTTCTCAAAGATTGTTGGTTTCCCTAATCTAGTTCCTAGTAGAGATGAATGGGAACATAGTATTCCCAGATTTTGAGGAGAAGAGTGGGAAGTGTCAGCTGAACACTTGCTGGATTTTCATGACTTTATTCATCTACTTGAAATTGTACATGAGGATGTTCAAATGAAGCTTTTCAAGTATTCATTAAAGGGGATTTCTCTTGACTGGTGTCGGTCTCTTCCAAATGCAAGTGTTAGTTTTTTGACAGGTTTCCATTCAGCCTTCAATTCCTTTTGTAAATATTATTTTTCACTTGAATATCTTTTTGAAGGATGTTGTGAAGAGTTTTCTTCGTTTCATAAAGATTTTGCTTGTCACAAAAATCAGATTTGTGATAAAAAATTTATTATTGAAGAAGACATTTATCTTGAATATCAAGAGGTGTTGAATGATAATAATAACATAGACACATATGGCATCATATTAGATGTGTATGTTGTTGTAGAAGATCAACATTTTTTTTTTGAATGTGTTGATGTCAAAGAACAAGTGCATACATCAACAGGAAAAAGCAATGAATCTGAGTCAGAAAGATATGGTGAAAGGGAGAAGAAAGGTTTATATCAGCAGCTTATGATGTATGTTTCTCCAATAGATCTCGAGCAGCCTACATTTAACAGTGAGATCAGTAAAGGCAGCTTGAAACAACATTTCAATTTTCAATTGAAACAGCAGCGAGGAGAGGTATTTCATTGTGACTTTGATGACCCTATTGCTGACTATTTGGATTCTATAAGAAACATAAATGTCCAAATACTTTTGTCAGATGAAAGTGGGCTCTGTCATTTGTTCAAATTACATTTTTTCATGCTATGGTTTCATATATTGTTCGGGTCAAAATAAAATATGATATTAGTAAATCAATTTCTGATATGGTTGCATTGGAAATTCGATTTTACTTGATCAGTCTGCTCCTGCAGAACTGATTAGAGTAGAATTAGGTAGAGAGAATAAGCTTGTTTTATGAGGAAGTAGATTCCTTCAGTTGTTTTCAGTTTTTGTTGAATAAGCATAGTAGGCTACAGACAAGCTTGATGCAGGCTACAGGTTTACAGGGGATCATTTCTAAATTCTTAATGACTCCATAGCCCAATAGTAAAGGCAACTGGAACTACTAGGTTCTTGGAGCCTCACAGGGAGGTCTCCATCCCAGCTAGAGCTAGATGTTAGCGACCAAAAAAATAATGGTATTTTTTGAGAATGTCTTCATTACTCGCTACTTGAATTATCGTCCCCCTAGGTATTTTGGCTAGTATCAGAGTCTCAATTCTTCATCAAGCCTTGAATAATCTCCTATTAATCTTTTTCCTAAGATTGTTTTGATACTATACCTGAATCCTCATTTATTATATCATACACACATCAAACCAACCCTAACCATGCTACATATCAAAATATGTATGTGCCAAATATACATGTCATTCAGGGAGTCAAAGCCACATGGAAAACCAAAAGTCGAGACAGGGCAATACACAAGCCAAGTCTAAGGTTGAGGTCGTATAGGAACTTCCAGCTCGTATGTCCAATAGGTAAGCCAACGCAAACCCAGTTCAAGTGCCAAGACTCCACATTAATCATCGATTATATGAAGGGTATATGAGTGTAAATAAAGGCTCTAGATTTCTAAATCCCGATACATATGATATCTTGCCTTATGAGTAAAATAAATGTAGACTGAAACCCTTATACCAGATGCTAAGAAATTGTATAGGTTGACAGGTGCCCGATCTGTGTGGCAGAGGTCCTCAACAGCTTCAGCCACGATGAGATGTCTAGGATTGTGCAAATGACAACAGAGGATGCGTAGATGCTCGATTTGCATGGAAGAAGATGAAAAATGCAAACCTTCATCGTTATTCGCCCCTACTCTATCCTCTGCGTCTGTTCAGGGGAAGTTTATTGAAGAGTGAAAATGGGATCTCAGATAGCTCTGTGAAAATTATGTTACTCCTCCCTCATATACACATCCCAACAGAAATATGGGCTCCTGGATTTTTGTAGATAAATACCACGCACTCATGTGTTGTTAGCACGATGGGCTGCAACAATTGAGTTTATTATTTTCTTTTGGTTTCAAACAGAGGGATCTGCCTATTTTGGGTATTGTTGCTACATTATATGGTGGTCGTAAAAGCATTAGATTGGGAAGAAGTCGATCTTCTTGGTATAGAAGTGATGGTTTTGGATCTTCTTCCACTTAAATATTTTGGTGGCTAGTCAGGCTCGCACAGGTATCTTTAGCAACCGAAAAAACAAGGCTTTCAGTGGCTTAGAACACTGTAAATTTTTCTCCCAAGCCACCGAAACTACAGAGAAGGGCAGAGAGGCATTCTTTTTTCACAGATCTAAATTTTTCTGATCCAAACACCTCGAGGATGGTTTGTAATGGTGGATAATAATTAAGGGCATCAATTTTAAGGTTCTGTTTCAACTTTCAAAGTTCCAACAAAGAGGAGAAGATCAAATTGGTTATCTAATTTTGTGTAAAAACTGTCTTTTGTCAAAGGTGGTAGTTTTCGACTTATCCATCAACCTTGGAAGGCTTCCTGCAATAGTCGAAGACTTGGAGGAGATGAAGATCATTGGAGATAAGGATTTGACCTATTTTATAGGATCTATCCTATTTTCTTGTATCAGTTTTTGACTTACTATTTCAAGTAAATCTGATCCAACTTTTCAGGATCTAGATTTCTCATGTAAAGGCTATAAAGCCACAAACTTTTGATGCACCAAGGAGGTTCGACTTTGAGTTATAGACTCTACTGTTATTGTGATACATACACTTTCTTTAATATATTCAGCCTGCAAGCTTCTTTCATTGTTTGTTGTCAGACTTTATTTTCATTTCTATTCTATGTCTATGAGTTGAAATTATTTCTTTGTCTCTATTTAAATGTCCTATGGTAACTGTCATCTTACTTTTGATTATTAAACAAGAATCATAAGCATCCACTGCTAGTTTGTTGACCCATCATATATATGGTTTATGTATGTTTTGGTTAATTGATTGGTTTCTTATCCATCTGATTTACAAACCTATCTGATAATAGCTCTTAAAGGCCTTGTACTATTTGAATATAACTAGACTGTCTTGAAGATACAATCCAGTGATTTAGATATTCATCTTGATCCAACTCCACACCCATTATTGAGTAAATAATTACAAAAACAGTTAAGTTACCAGGCATATCTGAGATACAACCTAGGAGAGTTTCCTGGAGTGATAACACATAGGACTTATGTTGAAATTCCTTGTAAGGAATTACTATTCTATTTGACACTTAATAGCAAAGGCATATGGATGGTTAGACACTCTTTTCTACTATGTTTTCTTTCTTCATGCTTGAATTCATTATTCAGATTACAATGCATTTGTTTCTTGATTGTTAATTAATACATTGAAGAATTTACTGTGGAAGTTATTTTCAAGTTTTGATTTCAAGCTGATGGTCTTGTTTCTTTATGATATTCTGAGACAAGAATTTATGTGAAGTTGACAAATTGAAAGCTTCATTCTCTCTTTTTCTTATTGGTCTAATCTATCTATGTGACTACCTTTTAACCAGTCAATGGGATATACTATGTTCTGATTTTGATTTTCATGTTATGTTATAACCTTGAGCCAGTTTTCAACCACCTTACTCAAAAAAAACAAATCATAAAAATCCTTTAAAACACTTTGCAATAAATTGATGATTCCCTAGCTTGCCCTCTCACAGTCAAGTGCAACTTTAGGGACTAACTGGACCACTAACTTGTCTATCGCCACTCCCAAATTAGTAGCCTCATGCTCCCACAATCTCGAAATCTCCTCATAGCTATCTCGACATCTCTTCAACAGTGACAGGTACAAATGAGGTGGCATTGTGGGCCCCCCATCCATATATAGTCCCTTTTTCCCAACTTCCATACTCTGTTACAGGAGCCCAAATCCTTTGTTTTCCGATCCATTCTCAGCCATGGGATCCTGGTCTTTCCATCTACACATTCACATTCCCCAGGTCATCATCTGCACTTGGCCCCGGAGGAGCATTTTTCTCACGTCACGTTAAGGTATGCATGCTCTTGTTCAATTTTATCAAATAGTTTTTATATGTTATTTATCATTAGATATTGTTCACATTGGGTATTTGGATTTCATGTGTGCAAGTACTTGTTCTGCAAGATTACAGCCCCTTCAAGTATATGTTCGACACTAGCATGTAATTATTCCCTCTGTAAATCAATTGCATATCCTAGTCACACCCTCTAACATTTACCTTTAGGTTCCTTACATCCAGTTCTGCAGTACCTTTACCTTTGCTACATTTGGGTACTATCACCTGGTAGCACTCTCCCCCACATGAGTTTTCCCATTCCTAGCTCCCCTTGGAAACTTGACACTCATGCTGATTTCACCTCCTAGGAATGGGAGTCCCAATAGTCTTATGCACTTCTGAGAATGAACCCCATACTTCTTCTCATCATATTTCTAACTTTCCCAATGGACTTCTAGGTCATATCATCTCGGTTTTATTTACTGCACCTTCGCAGTTTCATTATCCCTCCATCTCATCCACCATCAATTTGCCCATCTGCAGATTTCCCTCCATCCATTTACCTAATACAGAAACCCACCCATGGGGCCCCCACCCTCCACCAGTTCTCTTTCACAAACTTATGACCTCACAAGCCAAGCCATATTTCATTGGGGCACTCGTTTCTATATCTGTATGCTCAACCCAAATTATTCTTTATTTCTTTGGTAATTGTAAAAATCCTTTTTTTCAGCGTATACATAGCTTTTTTTGTCGTCATACTTGATGGCCTTTATTTTCCTGGAAAAGAAACCCATGTCTCCCTTGGTTGGGGAATCCACTCTCTTTTCATACCGACATCATTCACAAACCCAGAGTATCCCAATTCTATGTACCCAGGATCTCTGATTTTGTCCACTTTGTTAGACTCTAGCATAGTTTAACCCCATATCTAGTCGTCCCCCTGACACTAGATCCATTTTTATGGTTGTTTCCAGTCATCCTTCAAAATTCCCCAACCAAGGGAAGTCTTGAGTCTCACAGCATCTTGAATTCCTTCATGTTACCCGTCAGTACATGATATCACCTAGTACTCAGTGGATTTCACGAATCCCTTTCTTCTTGGAGTCGTGTCTCCCTTCCTTTCAACATCAACACAGTTTCCAGAAGGGCGGCAACATCTTCTGGATTCTTGGATGACACAGAGAGAATCATCATTACTCTTTGATTCTGTTGACCCCCATAACATTCGACTTAATCAAACTCACATGCTACAGTGGGTCTTAATATGTGACTATTGCAGTTTTTTCATACCAACCAAAGACCTCTAAATTCGTTAGGCCATCAATGACTACGAGTCATCGACAATTATTATAGACTTCCTTGCCTCACTTCAAAGTTTGTTCACCATTCAGAACTGTCAGTTGTTGTTATCAACCGCTCCCAAGGGCGCTGCAGTTATCTACATCAAAATTCATCATCATTTACAGTCCCACATTTTGGTTTCATGACATGAGCATGGGGCATGCTCGCCCCGTTTGTACACAGATTTTCTTTTTTATCCCTAGAGAAAGGTTTGGGTCCCACATTTTTCCCTCTCCCTCCAGCTGATCTCTCTTGTAGTTCCTCCCTTCATTATTCATTAAAATGGTACTCTCGGAAAAAGAAACATTGATGTATTTCGGCTATATGTATTCTTCTAACATCACACATCAGGGGGCATCTGTTATCACTGAAAAATCGTCTGCAACATTGCACACAAATGGTTAAAGAAAACATCAATGCTAGTAGCCATTATTCCACCTATACCACTTAAGTCCACCAAAAAAGGAAAAAAAATATGTAATTTGGGTCAAAAATCAGAGTGCGCAAAATCACCAAAGGGAGCGCGCGCACAGTGCGTAGGCCAACACAGGCCTCAGCGCACACTATGCACAAGATGCGTGACTTTTTATGATAAAAGTCATGCATTTTTATGAATGGTGCATTTATGGATCTTTTCAGCCCCTCAACCACTTCTGCTCCAACCCCCAACAAGATTTGACACTCATATCTGAGAAAAATCTAGCTTGGAGGTTGGTCAAGGTCTAGAGGGTGCCCTAAAAGGCCCATTTTTCACACTATGAACCAATTACATTTTTCCATGTATGAATTTTATAAATAAGAGCCATAGGTGTGCTAAGAAACCAAGATCTTCAAGTTATTGTTATGCTTCTAGAATTCATCCTTGAGAATCATCTTTTCTCTTTGAAGCCTTCAAGCACCATTGCAATAGGCCATTCCTCTCACCTCTTGAGGGAATAGGCCTTGTTTTTCTTCACTATTTTCCATTTCTTTCATTGTAAAGAGTGAATATCTCTCAATTAGGGAACTCAAGAGCCCTCCCAAGGAGGAAGACAGGACTCATATGTCCATGCCTTTCTCTATGTTGTTTTTCCTACTAATATATTGATCAATTGGTAGCAATATGTTGGTCATTGTTTGATTTTCATGGTTCTAAGTTTCTCAATCTTTCTAACATTTATTTCTTAGTTTTTTTAGTTGTATTTTTTGTTTTCACATGTGATTGGTTTCTCTAACCCATTCACAAACTTTTGTCTTGTCTAGCAGGCTCATCTAGACATGCAAGTGTTGTTGTTTTTCTCACCCAAGTAACACAACCAACACAACAATTGTAATTTTGTAGATATGACTCATACATCAGGTGCCATACAACCTTCAACCTCTCTAGGGAAAATCCTCAATCTCCCATAACCATATCTCATGTATACAACAATATCCAACTACATATAAGAATATGACATACCTTTTGAACCTGTAGATAGATATGTTGTACCTGATCATTGTAGGGCTTCCTGAGATCTTGATTTCAGACTCTAGAGACTTGACATATTCATCTACTGAAGCTTTCATGGATTTTTCGAACTATACGCAGCCTCTTCTCCTTCATCCCACGTATGTACACTCCCTAATCAACGACAACCAACGTATGTATGCGACTTCCTCCACTACAACCCATGTACACCTCAAAAAATAAGGTTTTTCAGTAATTTTGCAACTTTGAAACTTTCGTCGTCAACCCTCCTTTGTTGCCTTAGACTTGCATAACTTCATATGTATCAATGAGTACCCACAATAAAATTTTCACCAATAACAAATATTCAATGTGTTCATTAGGTACTAATAGGATACCCTTGCTCTCTTATTTATACTCTCAAAGTAGCTTCCTCAAGGGGTTAACTTCTAAGCAGGGATGATTTTAAGGATGGAAATTTATTTTAAAATGTAGAAACCTTGGAGAATCTTACTAATCCTTCATATGGAAACTATAAATGATTGGCGATATTTTTGTAAAAATATTCAAATTTCTAAGGATTTTATATAGTTTTTATAAATTTTTGGTCATTTTTAAGGTAAAATAATTTCATCCTATAGAATTTGGGCGGATCATTTTTAAAATAGCGAATCTCATTTTTGGAAAAACCATGGAAAATTAGCCCATGAGCGAAATTTATCCCCTAAAATCATCCCTTCTTCTAAGTAACTTTACCCAACTTCCTTATCTTAGGGATAACCCCCTTCTAACCACTTGTCCACTTACAACCACTTTATCCACAAATAGTAAACTCACCACTTCTAGTTGCAACTAATTTTTTTTTAATTATTTTCTTTTTGCAACAACTTAACTCATGATTAACTCCTAGTTACAACCACTTTGACCAGTACACTTCTTCTAGGAGCTTCTAGAATAAATTGACTTATTTGACCTTCTAGGGGTTCCTAGATAACTCATGAGGGTTCTCCAACTTCACAAGGCCATAACTCTCTAACTGTGAGGAGTTATGTGACGTTCCACACATCACAAGAAATGGCACGGCATGTACTATCTATATAGAATAGTATTACCTACAAATACACTGAAATTCATACATTTATACCTCAAAAAAACTTAAGTTCCTTAACCATACTCTTGGGGCTACCAAAATTTACTACCTAACTTTCTTCAAGGGTTTACATTAATTAAAACCAACCCAATTAATTAAAAAACTCCCTCTTTGGCATTGATGGAAACACTATAATGCAACACTGAAGTCATAATTCTCATGCTCCCCCTGGAATGATGCCTCTATGCTCTCTCTCCAAGAATATAACTCTTTATCTGTGCATCTAATAAATCTCTCCCCCTTTAACATCAATGGAAAAGGTAACTTCCTGTCAGGGCTACTCCCCCTGACTGAAATCTCCCCAAACTGAATTGTCCTCTTTATGGTGCTTCCTCATGTAAATCTAAGAAATATAAGAATAACATTCAAAATTCATTGTGGGGTGGAAACTATGCCAAGTTTCTGACGAAGATACTCAAAGGCTTCCCTTGGAAACGGTTTTGTAAAGATGTATGCAATATGTTCTTTGGTCCCAACATACTCAACTCGAATGTTATTGTCTGCAACATGTTCCCATAGAAAGTGATACTTGATTAGAATGTGCTTCGTCTTGGAGTACATCACTAGATTATTTGAGATATGGATGGCACTTATATTGTCAGAATATATCGGAATGGGCTCATCATACTCAACCTGTATATCTGTCAAATTTTGTTTCATCCATAGAACTTGTGTACAACATGTTGTTGTTGCAATATACTCTGCTTTGGATGTAGACAATGATATTGATGATTGTTTCTTTCTTAGACAAGATACCAAACACTCACCCAAGTAGAGCGTTTCTCCACTTGTACTTCTCCGGTCATCAATACGACCTTCCCAATCTTCATCTATGTAGGAAATAAGTGATATATCCTTTCCTTTTAGATACCATAATCCATACTCTTATGTACCCTTGAGATATATGAATATCATATTTACTTCTAGAACATGTTGTTATCACTGAAATTTCGTCCGCACAGGACGACAAGAACTCCGCATCATCAGCACAGAAAAACAGGCATTCATGGCACAAGGATTAAATCCACAGCACAGCAAAAGGGCCAAAAACTATACAAAAATGGCTAAAAAATT
>SNQJ01S0000378.1:255234-346693 GCA_010110895.2 Picea sitchensis
ACTTGTTTTTATTTTAATTTTCATGCTCATGTTTTTATTTAGTTTTTGTTTAATTCTTGTTAATAGTTTAGTTGTTTTCTTTCTAACCTTTTACATCACAGCTGTCATGACTAGCAGAGCCCAACTAGACATGTAAGCACTCAATTTTTGCTCACACATCGACGAAAAGAGTGCAAACACATGTGATTCCTTCTTGAAATCGTGCCACTTGTCCAACTACCTACATTACATATGGTATGGATGCTTTCACATAAAGTAAGTTGCCAGTCATTGACCAGTACTACCTCTGATCTGTAAACTCTAAATCATCATATTTAATTAACTTACAACTGGTCTACATGGGAGTATTGATTGGTTTACAATTTTCCATTCCGAACCTTTTTATCATTTCTTTGATGTACTTTGTTTGAGAAATAAAAATTCCTTGGTTTCTTTGACATATATGAAGACCCAAAAACAAGGATAATTCTCCAAGTAATGACATTTCAAATTCATTATGCATATCCTTTGCAAATTTCTGGCTCATCTTGTCATCATCACTTCCAAAGATAATATCATCAACATCAACTTCAATTAAAAAAATACTATCTTTAGTTACCTTGATGTAGAGGTTGTTGTTTTCATTTCCTTTCCTGAACCCTTGCTTCTGTAAATATTTGTCCAATCTGGAATACCATGCTTTGGGGGGTTGTTTGAGGACATACAAGGTATTCTTCAACCTACATACATAATTTTCATTCTCTGACAATTGAAATCCTTCTAGTTTCTTAATGTAGACTTCTTCTTCTAGTTCCCCATTCAAAAAGGATGATTTCATGTCCATCTGATACACTTTAATATTCTTGGAACATGCATAAGCTAGGATCAATATGATTTCTTCCATTTTGTCAACTGGGGAAAATATCTCTTCAACATCAATACCTTAAGCTTGGCTCAATCAAAGATAAGAGTGCTAGATGTAGTTTTTCTTGTGAACGGATTCTTCTTCTAGTCTCAACTCCTGCATATTTGTTCCCGATATAATGATCTGATGGATGATTCTTCTATATTCATTTTCTAGGTGTCTTTGGAGGTAATAGAAGATCTAGTTGTTCTTTCTCTTATACTTCTAACTACTCTTCTTCATCTTCCCATTCTTCTACTTCTTCATCCTTTGCTTCTTCTTCATGAACTTGTTCCATTGACTCATTTTATTCTTCCTTTATTTTTCATCCACTCGTCTCATCAATTGTCACATTGATTCTTTCCCCAACTTTGTTGAGCCTTATATTTAAGAATTTGTATTCTTTCCTTGTGCTCGAGTACCCAACAAGTATTCCTTTTTCCACACAAGAATCAAACTTTTCCATTTTGTCATCTTCTCTTTTGATGTAACATTTGCTTCCAAAAACTCTGAAGTGCTTAACATTCATTGGTATTCCTTTCAATAGCTCGTAGGTTATTTTATCACTATTGTTTCTGAGCATTACTTTGTTTTGAATATGAACTGGTGTATGAACTACATGTGCCGAAAATATATATGTCAACTTGGATTCCATTATCATAGTTCAAGCCATTTCCTGTACTATCTTTTTCTTCCTTTCGAAAACTCCATTTTGTTGTGGTGTCCTGGAAATGGAGAATTGTCTCTTTAGGCCATGTTTGCTACAAAAGTCCATAAACTACTTTGAATTAAACTCTCCTCCATTTTCTGCTCTCAAACATTTGATTTTCAAATATGTTTCATTTTCAACCATCTCCTTATATATTTTGAAGTTCTCAAATGCCTCTGATTTCTTCCTGACAAAACAAACTACATCCATTCTTGTACAATCATCAACTAGTAGCATAAAATACTGCTCACCTTTTAAACCCTTTGTTCTAGTTGGTCCAACTAGATCAATATGCATAATTTCCAGCCGTCTTTTTGTGGAGTATTCCTTTGATTTGAACTTGGTCTTTGTTTGCTTACCTTGTTGACAATACTTGCATAATGTGTGGGTTGGCTTCGTGATCTGGGGAATTTCTATGAATGCTTCCTTTTTGCTAACTTTGAAAAGTTTATCAAATTTTATGTGACCCATTCTTCTGTGCCATGGCCAAACTCTATCTTCCTTTCCTAGACAACACTTTCCATTTCCAATTTCACTTAATACATATATGTTGTTTCCATGAACCTAATTTTCATATCTCACACTTTTGTGGATTGAAAAAAAAAATTGTGTCCTTGGTCACACATTTGACTTACACTCAAAATATTGTGTTTCATATCTTCCACTAGAATAACATTCTCTACCTTGGTATCCTTATTTCCAATTATGAATGTGCCTCTTCCAATAATTCTAGTTGAGTCATCATTTCCAAAGGATATTGATCCATCTCTTTCCTTTCTCAAGGTTAGAAACATGTCCACATCACTTGTCATGTTCTTCGAGAAGCCAATGTCAACATACCAACCACATTTCTTATGTTTATCTTGTAGATCAAGTGTGCATTATTCATTGTTGAATTGATTCTCCTTTCTCATCCATATCCTTTGAGGTTCTTGTTTGTGATTGTTGTTATTCTGGTGTGATTCTCTTGGAGGAAATGTCATTCTACAATCTTTGGCCATGTGTCAAAATTTGTTGCACATGTAGCATTCCACTTCAGCGCTCAAGGATTCAAACCTATTGTATCTTATTCTCTATGTTTCACTAGGCCTTCTTGGATAACCATTTTTTGCATGACTTTCATAGTTGTTTCTATTTTTTCTATTTGCCCTGCAATTTATAGCCTTATTTCCAAAATTGTTACATGAAGAACATAAATGAAAGAAGATAGTTTGATACCTGGGAGTTGAAGATCTTCTGAAAGGATCAGTTAATTTTTTGAATCCTTATTCTTCTTGAGGCCTTCTTGTTTATGACTTTCACTGATTCTGAAATATGAATCTTTTGGGTGGAGGAGTGTCTCTGTGATCTTCCTTGTAAAACTTCTTGTCTCCTCTAACTGTCTATGCATATCTTCTTGGTTTTGTTTCTTGATATATTGTTTTGGAGATTGATCCATTTTATGTTTGGTTGTATCCAAGTCCCTAATTTTTGTGATTTGGCCTCTAACTGCTAATAATATTTTCCAAAAATTTGGAGTTGTTCTGCATGTTTTTCTCTTGAAATTATTTTCTCAATGTGACAATCTATGCTTCCAAACCATAAATGATCTTGTATTTTTCTTCCAACTATTATTTGAGTGCTTCTTAAATTATTTTTTCTTCTTCAACTTGGATTTTTAATTTAGTGATCATATTTTCTAGCTATTCAAAGTTGGAATTTTGATTTTCCTCTTTTCTGTTTAGTTCCACCTGTAGTGACATGTTTTAGCGAAATGACCAATACCATCACAATTGAAACAAATTAATGGAAGCTTACCTCTATATTTTTTGCCGATTCCCTTTTTCAGTCTTCTAACGAAGTTGGCTACTTATTCATCGTCTTTTGAGATGTCACTACTACTGCTATCTAAATTTTCCTTTTTCTTTCCATTTTGCTTTGAATTCTTTTATTCTTTGAATGTTGCTTCTATTTTAACGGGATTATCCTGTTCGGATCTCATTTCATAGGCTGTGAAAATTCCATGTAGCTCATCCATGCTTATCGAATCCAGATCTATTCTTTCTTCTAGTGCTGAGATCTTATGATCAAATCTCATTTCAAGAGATATTAACACTTTTTGAACAATTATAGATTCATCCAATTCTTCTACCAATCCTCTAATTGCATTTAATGTTTCATCAACTCGTAAAAATTAGGATGCAATATTTTCATCTTCCTTCATCTTTAGCTATTCAAATTGACCTTTGTAAATTTGAAGATTTGTTGCCTTTAATTTTGTGTCTCATTCATAAGCATTATGAAGTTTGTCCCAAATATCCTTTGTTGAGCTGCAATGCATAACTTTGTCATATACCAAATCAACCAGACCATTTAGGATAGCATTTTTGGCTTTTGAATTATTTAGACCGAGTTTCCTTCCATTTTCATTTGTTGAAGGAATGACAGGTTGTTTATATCCATATACTATTGATTGTCAAATCTTGAATCCATGTGCTTGTACATATGTTTTCATTATTCTACTCCATAATGCATAGTTTTGTCCATCAAAATATGGTATTCCATTTTTATACATATTGTTTCTCTCCATGATCTACCTTTGAGTGGTTAAACCGATTCCTGAAGGAACTTGCTCTAATACCAATTGTTGGATAAATGAGGGGGGGTGAATCAGTTATAAATAAATTTAATATTTTTTAACCATAGTATATAAGTGTTGTTTATATTTATGATCAATTTACCAATATCACTCAAGAAGTGCAAAATAAATAAACGATGAGAAATCACACACATACACAGTACACCAGTATTTTTACGTGGAAATCCAATACGGGAGAAAACCACGGAATGTGTTTTCTTATATGTCTTTAAGAATTACACTCATTGGAAACACCAACTTCCTTTGTTTTCTAGCTGCAACTGGAAGAAGGCTCCAGCCCCCTATATTTTCAGGCTACAACCTGAGGGAAGCACCAAATCCCCAATTCTCTGGCTGCAACTAGAAGGAGGCTACAACCCCCTATGCTCTTCTGCTACAACTCGAAGGTGGATACAACCACAGATCCTTTCTGCATCCTGTTGCACTGAAATATAAGTGTCAAATAGATGATGAAACCACTACCGCATTGTCATTGTGAGATATACCATTGTAAACATGTACCAGTCTGTGCCAACAACCTTTAACCAACCTGTACTGATAACCTATAATAAACATGTACCTATAATCATCATGTACCAACAAAAACCAACAGATGTGCGACCTGTATACTCTGCAACATGCATATGTACACGACCTGTATATACTGCATCCTATGTATGTATGCGGCTTGTCTATACTACAACTTGCGTACACTTACATAAATATAGGGTTTTCACCTTTCTAAAACTATGAAACTTCCAGCCCTTCAGACCTTCACTGCCTCTATCACATCCACCTGCAGTCTATCATTGTATCCAATCTGTAACTATGCCCTATGCATACATCATCATACATATCCATTAACCAAGTGCATCTATGTCTCTCTTGTCATGTGCTATAAAAGTGTATACAATCATGATCAAGTGTAATAACCCTCACATGGACTAGATATCAAACTCTCAATGATATGCAGCCTCAAAATACACCAACAAATTCACAAACACATCACAACCAAAACCCTCAACCATGTACCAAGAAATAAAAGATATGCCTCAACACTCAAACTAACAATATGTACCAATGATAAATACCAAACATACCAGCATTGTAATAATTTAGATCTAACTCATACAATAGGTGCCATATAACCATCAACCTCTCTAGGGAAAATACTTTATCTCCCATAACCATATTTCATGTAGACAACAATATCCAACTACATATAATAATATGACATACCTTTTGAACCTATAGATAGATCTGTTGTACCTAATCATTGTAGGGATTCCGTAGAGTTTGCTTTCAGACTCTAGAGACTTGGCATCTTCATCTACTCAAACTTTCATGTCTTTTCCCAACTGTACACGACCTTTTCTCATTCAGCCTACGTATGTACGCACCCTGATCCACTGCAGCCAGCATATGTACGCGACTTCATCCACTGCAGCTCGCATACACCTCAAAAACTAGGGGTTTTTCCAGTAATTCTGCAACTTTGAAACTTTCATCGTCAACCCTTTTTTGTTGCCTCAGACTTGCGTAACTTCAGATGTATCAATGAGTACCTGCAATAAAATTTTCACTAACAATACATATTCAATGTGTCCATTAGATACTAATAGAAGACCCTTGCTCTATTATTTATACTCTCGTAGTAGCTTCCTCAAGTGGTTACCTTCTAACTAACTTTACCCAACTTCCTTCTCTTAGGGATAACCCCTTTCTAACCACTTGTCCACTTACAACCACTTTATCCACAAATAGTAAACTCACCACTTCTAGTTGAAACTAATTTGTTTTTAATTATTTTCTTTTTGCAACAACTTAACTCATGATTAACTCCTAGTTACAACCACTTTGACTAGTAAACTTCTTCTAGGAGCTTATAGAATAAATTTTGTTCTTTGACCTTCTAGGGGCTTCTAGATAACTCATGAGGGTTCTCCAATTTCACAAGGCCATAACTCTCTAACCGTGAGGAGTTATGTGACATTCCACATATCCATGGAAATGGCACGACGTGCATTATCCGTCTAGAATAGTCTTACTTGCAAATACATTGGTATTCATACCTTTATACCTCAAACAAACATAAGTGCCTTCACCATATTGTTGGGGCTACCATAATTTTCTATCATACTTGCTTCAAGGGTCGACATCAATAAAAACCAAAAAAGTTAATCAACAAAAGTTGTCTTGATCAGAATCATTAGATAATTATTGATCCATTTCACTTTTATAAGATCCATTGTTTAATGGTGTTGTTGAAATCTTTCTATCTTCTAGAATATCTTAATTAATGGGAGCATTGGCATAATATTCATTGTTCCATATATGGGAAATTACTTCAAATGGTATTATGGAAAAACCATCTTCCCACGTATTTTTGTATCCAAAATTAAGTTGAAACTCTTGGGTCTGAGTATGAAGCAAATTGAGATGGTAAGATGGATGTATTATGGGAACCTAGAAATTTGGTAGAATGGCCTTTTTTTCATATCCATCAATTGTTGTATTTTTTAAGTCTTTCCCTCTCATTTAGAGTGAGTAGTTTATATAGGGTTATTGTTTTTGGGTCTCTTTAGGCTCATCAATTTTTATGTGAGCATACGATATACAAAATTCATTTGTATTCTCATAAAAAAACATTGTTGACATGATGGAAGAGGTCAATTGAGTATCATTAGGAATTGTCCCCACTCGATACACTCCATAATGATACCAAGATATTAGTGGGTTTCTTCCTTGTGTTTCCACGCCTCATCAAATAAGGATGTTTTTCTATTTGGTCTATTTGTATAAGCTACAATTATAACTTTTATTGTCATTCATAGCCACTTTTTCTCTCTTGGATTCCTTCTTTTGGTGTTAGTTGTTAGCACATAGAATTGTAGGGGTCAAAAAGAACCACTTTGGTTTTGTTTTTTAGTCACACCTTTGATCCTTACAACATTACCTTGACAATTCCATGTTGTACAAAAGATTATCTTTTTCATCATTTATCTGTTTAAGTGTCAAGTTAGAGTCGGGTGTATGCAGTGCCAACTCACTAGGAGAGCTTGTAGTGTACTATAAGTGCATCATGCTTTAATCTATCATAATTTCAAATTAAAGAACCATGAAAGAGGAGATTTCATTGTTTCCATCACTATCTTTAACCATTGTTTTAGGGATCATGTCATCGGATCTCCTAACAGTCTCCTCAAAGTATGCAATTCTTATTTAAATCAGGCACTGTGAACTGGTAGACAGGCCTTGTGAACTCATTTCCTGTAGAAGAGTCTTCTAAATATTTGATCATAAATTTTGAACGACGATGTAGGATTTTCTGAATTTTTTTGCGAAGGAGCATTATATTGGAATTGACCCGCTGACCAAAATTCAGCCCGACCCAGTTTGGCATTTGAGAGATAAAATTAAAACATCAGTGCGCTGCAAAATGGTGTTGTGAACTGGCTGAAGGAGAGTGTTGGAGGTTGGACTACTTGCAGACACCCTTGTGAAAATTCAAAGATGGAAGCATCAAACTCAGGACCACCAAGTACCCGATGAGAGTTTACATCTTGTTTGAAGGTTGAGAAAGGGGTTTTGGCTGCTTTTCCTTTTGGCATTGTGAACTGTCATTGCCTTGCTATCAGTTTTCAAAATTCACTTAAAATATGCTATGAATTGTGCCTGTTAAACCTAAACACCTTCTGACCTCATTCAGTTTTCCTCCTGCTCAAAATTTACTTGCTCCCATCATTTTCACCTAGCGCTCTGAACCCTTTGTTCCAGTGTTATTAAAACCCAATTTTTCTACATCTTTACAAGATCAACTTTTAAAGAGTAAATATGCACCCCTCTTAAATTTAAAACAGGTGGTTGATCATCTATTGAACCGGGTTTAAAGATTGAATGCAATCTCATGTTGATTAACTGATATTTGTTGTTGAAACAAAGTTTATTTTTCTTCTTATAACCTAAAACTCAATTTTCTTTGGTTATGGAGCCGCCCTTAGTTCTAAAAAGGATTCAAAGTCTTTCAAGAGTTTTGGGTTTCGGGGTTCGACTATTCACAAAGTATGAATTTTAAATAACAACTCCAAAGTCCCGATACCGAAGCCTCGAAAAGTGATTGTTTAAAAGAAGTTAAACTGAATTAAAAGGAATAATTAAAAATGTTTAACAACTTTCTAATCCTTTTGTGTTTTATTTTTCGGCCATCTCAACTTAAACAGCAGTTCAAAGTCCCGATGTGCTTTTTTACGAAATTCCTTTTTAATTACGACTAATTTAATTTTAAAACACACTTAATAAATATTTAATCGGACGCATTTCAGAAAATCAAAGAGTTATCATTCTTTCGCACTCAAAAAAAAACCCAAAGCCCAAAATCCCAAAAGTATTAAGCGTTTAAGCGTAATTAACTTAACTTTAAAATAGGGATAATGATATTAAACGACTTTTCGTGTTTCGCTATTCGGGAGTTTTCGAAGAAATTCCTTTCGAAATCCCAATTTTGAATCGTCGATATGTGGCAGTATTTATAACGGATTAATAGAGATATTTTTAGCGTAAAGTGCGTATCTCCAGGTGTACCATCCCCATTAAAGCATTTAATTTTTATCCCCTGTATCGATACGCTCAATTTAAGGAAAATTAAGGGTCAATAAAGGTTTGTTATTTCGAATTTCATTCTTACTTTCAGAAAAGAAGCGAGTTACATTCAAAGGAGCTCACGCATTTCTTCTTTGTAACAGGTTTTCATTTCTATCACAAACACCATGGCACCCAGAAAAGTTCCTAAAAAGAGTGAGGAGGCAGGTGAAAGCTCAAATCCGGATGGATATGTTATATCTTATACTACGCCACATGTTGTGGATTCAGTCAAGTCCTCGAGGCAGATTTTTGAAATCTTGGAGTATGAGGTTAGGAATTTCCCTGACGATTTTGGAAATGAAAAGACTGAAAATAAACTCAGAGATATAGCAGAGTCTGAGCTCCATAAGATAGCCACATGGTTGAGACTCATGCGATACAATGACATGATAAGCTAGGCTTTAGAAAAAACCGTCATTCAAACTAGGAGCATTCTAAATCACCAAAAGGTCGTCGTCAGCTCATTCAGACCAGATCACATCCAAGTAATGTATAAACTATCCCATGTTTCTAAATACATTTATAATGCCGAATTTGTAGAAGAATTTCAAAGAAAGGAGTGTACAGAATTGGATCAAACATATCCAGGTATAATCAAAGATTGGTGGGGAATTCCAGCGAAATTTAGAGATGATACCGATGGAATTTATGCCACAGCATCGTTAAACGAATACATGGTTTATATAGAAATGATGTTATGTAGACTATTTGGGAGGAAAAGCCCTACCCATTTCCCGACGGAATGGGTGCCAATTATACACAAGGTAGCCAAGGGTTACACTTTCAACTGGGGTAAAATTTTATCAAATAACCTAACCCAGAAGATTGTAGAGTACCAGATGGAAAAATTGAAAGTTCGACCTATATCCTTTTACATGTCTGCATATATTATGGATGCTATCTGTTACATGACTACATTCCCCTTGATGAATTGGAGTTGGAACCCATCCTGTGTTGAACCCATTCATGTTTATCACTCTAAGCTATGGGAGGAGAATGTTAAATATTTATTTTACAAAATATGTCACTACGTAGTGATACATGTGCACTAAATTTTGTGTGGTTATGCACCCCCTCGGATTGCAGAGCAAATCGTGGGAAACCTCAGAACAATTGCAGATTGGTTTATTGAAGAGATTTTCTCTTATGTCAGAGTTTTTGGGTGCTCGATCCCTCCTCATGCACTTCCAAAGATCCTTCATGATAGACTGGTGTGAAGGGAGGTAGCTTACCAAATAATAACAAGAGGAATTGACAAAGATCTTAAAGCAAGCAACCCAGAAAAAATTCTGGCCAATTTTTCCCTTACAGGTTGGCAAGTTTTCGTTGATAAACTTTGGCCATTCCAAAGTAGAAGTTGCAACATTGGACGAAGTTAAACTGGTGGATGTCGAGTTTAGGAGGCATGACCCATACAAAGTTGTGGGACATCACCTGGCTCAATGGAACATGAAAACTATAGAGCACAAAGACTCCCCTCATGATGACATTTTTAAAGGGACCAGAAGCTATGAGGAGGTATTAGACAGGATCCAGACACTATCCCTAGACCTTCATACCAGCTTCCTTGCTTTCCAAAAGCATAGACGAAGTGGGTTACCTAAGACACTATAGGGAGAAATGGTAACCTCTCCTCCATAATAGGAAAGAATACCTCCAGGTTTCAATCCAAATCCTTCTGATGAGAAGACTGCAGAAGAAAATCCAAAGAAGACTGAAGCGTCTTCACAAAAAAAAGAAGCTTTACAAACAGAGCACCCAAAGTTGGAAACATAGTCTGTTCTCAAGACACCTCCAAAGTCAAGTCAAGCAATTCCTCCCTTATCATCAACTATTCCTGCTGATATTCCCAAAACAACAGGAGAAACCTAATCTACAGAGTTGGGCAGCCCTATTACATCATTGACTCCTTTACAGTCAACATTTGGAAATCCTCATCTTGAATTTATGTATGTAAGTGACCTTACTCCCATCTCTAGAGAAGAGATACCTTCCTCTGACTACTTTTTCAATAGGAAGAGGAAAGTTGTAGTGAAACAGGAAATGCATTTGAAAGAAGGCACAATGGTAAAGAAACACAAAGTGCTTGTAGATGGACAGAACCTAGAATAGGAAGATTTCTCCACAGAGGTAGAAGGTTCTATGGGAGCTTTGGCAACAACTAACTTATTTTCAGTTGACAATATGAAAACAAAGTTAAAACAAAAGAATCAGATGATAGCCCAGTTGCAGAGTCAAATAAGGAACTCAGAGAGTACTATTAGAGAGGAGATAAACAAAGGGTTGGAAAAAGATAGAGCCGTTGACAAACAATAAATCCAACTACTCAAATCTAGCTTGGATGAGATGTATAAGAATATGCAATCCAGTCAGGGGTAGGTCATCCAGCAGGAAGAATTAGTGAGGCAGTTGCAGGATAGGTTGAATTCTATTCAAAATCAGGTGATAGATTTAAAAAAAATTCAAACCCAGGCATTGGAGGTGCATATGAAGATAGAAGCAGAGCAACAAAGATTGATTTCTAAAGTAGAGGTTATTCAGAACTATTTCCGAGAAGTAATTCAATATTTTGATAACATTATTTTCAAAGAGAAAGAGGCTAAAGCAGCCTGGGCTAATTTTCAAAAGGCAGTTGTACATTCGGCAAAAGAAGAGGTATCAGAAACTCCAAGGTTGTCTGTCATAGATCAGATCAGGGGTGATATCATGCTTAAAGTATGGGAGGCCAACATAGATGAAAGAAAGAAAATGGCCAAGGAAGTCAACGATGATTGCGAAGAAACCTTTGATTTGCTAGACAAAGGATCATTGGGCATCGGAAAAGACAATTTTCTTGGGCTATTAGGACAGATCAATATTGTAAGACATCAACTAAAACTCAAAGAGAACTTGAATGAAATTCAGATTGAAATTTCGCAATTAAAAGAGATTGATGTTACCCAAATAGACAGGTGTCTGGTGAAGACAAATTTAAAATTGCAATCAACTAAGTTTTCTTACAAATGGATTGAAGATCGATTGCCGAAAATTCAGAGGAAGTTTTATCTGTTCAAGAAAGGATATACCAGAGCCTCCTAGATTTTTAGTGCATTTTCTAGAAAAATGTATTGAATGTCTCGGACCAAAAGAAGGAGATACTTCAAAGAAACAATGAAGTATCATATTGTAGGCTCATTTTGTCAAGATGATAGAGAAATAAAAGATAACCATGCAAATGGTTCAAGTTTGCTTCTTTGTAATCGTTATCCCCTAGGAGATAGGAAATCACCAACCGTCAAGAATTGGTGACTTTGTATAAATATAATTTCATAAGACTGAGAAAAGGCATTTTTGCAGCTGATTGTAATAGAGATTTTTTCTTCATTTACAATGATTAATGAGAATACAAAATGGAGATTCCAGATTCTGTCAACCCTGAGTTATGTGTTCCTCTTTACTTTCATTTTTAGCATCTTTCCCTTATATATCTTTGATGAATGTTTAACTGCAATTTAGTACAACATCTACTATGGTTAAGAGTTATTTGATTATCTAATTGTTTATAGTCTTTCCTCTGTGCTTGCTATTAGAAGGCTCGAGACCTGTAGATTATTCAGATTACTATATTTTTATGCTTCATCAGAGATCTCTTGTCTTTCTTCTTCTCCTGTTACAAAGTGAGATTCCTCCATGATTGATGCCTCACATTGTTTAAACAGCTTTATGTTTTTTCTCCCATCACTTTCATGATTTTTTGA
Source organism: Picea sitchensis (assembly GCA_010110895.2). Taxonomy (NCBI): domain Eukaryota; kingdom Viridiplantae; phylum Streptophyta; class Pinopsida; order Pinales; family Pinaceae; genus Picea; species Picea sitchensis. The sequence goes on from SNQJ01S0000378.1 coordinate 267,822, forward strand.
ATTTGACTCAGGAACAGGAAACGGCCTCTAAAACTGTTATATTATTAATTTATGTGTGGTAAATTTTCTCTTATAATTCAAAACAGAAATAGAAAACCTTGAAAACAAAGTAATAGATTTTTTAACCTTCATCCCTCATGATTGTACCTGTTACAAGACAGCCCAATATAGAACCCGGCCTTTCAGATCAGACTAGCATTGCCTTAAACTTATTTAACATTATCTTACAGACAGCAAACACCCAAGTTGAATTAGAACATTCATGGGCAGCAATTGAATGAGATATAAGCATCCAGGAACAATTGGAAGCTAGATAGAGACAGTTAAGAAATCAGCCATAGCTTTACCCTTAATAACTGACACTTTATACCTTAACTCTCTCTACCTTTATTAGGATTCCTGGACTTTATACTTTAAAGCCTTAAGTATAAACTCTGGAACAACATTTGTATTGATGAGTAAACCATGTTTAAGCTGAGAATTTGCTTGCACTTCCCTTTTATTATAACTCCCAATTATCATTCCTTGTTGTTTCTGATTGAAAGAGTGTCTCCTATTATACCTTTCGTGTATAGGATAAAGTCCATAAAAAAAAATTCAATTCCATCCTATTGAAAACATTTATGTCATCAATATCCTAATCTCTTGTTTTCCCTCTCTTCACACATATAGCTTCCATTAAAACTCACAGAAAATACATCCTTCAGTAGCAGTTATGGACATCAACAACATAGGAAGACTTACAAGGGAGGGGAGATTTTAAGGACAGAGACCTATGACATGCTATCCAAGGTTTCTACCAGGATAAGCTCCAGGATTATAAAATGAAGATGTTGAACCTCCATAACCAAGCATCAGGTTTAGTCAAGTTTCTTGTGTTATGCATTTTTACAACTTTTGAGGATGTTTATGTTTTTAAACCATGATTAGCTATTTGAATGTTTTAGTCTAGTCATGTACCAAGAATATGAAGTTGTTACAACATTTTGGGACACTTGAGACAGTTTTGGGAGGTGTTAAAATATTGGCAAGTGAAACAGGATGCTACAGGAAAGTTCGCAATGCTGGCTCTGCGAACTGGTAATTTATGACAATTTGCAAGCAATTAGCACACATCAGGGGATTGTTTTGATTGTAACTTTTGAATTCCCATCTGGGTTCCTCTGAAATGCGGTTTGGAGTAAAAAAATGTTTGTTTTTATTTGCTGACAAAAATTCATCCTGACCCACTTTGTATTGTTGGAGAAAAGATAAAAACATCACCTACAGGAAAGTTCACAACGCATGTTGTCATGGGTGTTGCGAACTCTAACAGTCTGACAAATTAGAGCTATGGGAGGGCTTCTAGCTATCAATGAAGGTTCAAATGGTATCCTATGAGTTATTTGGACATGAGGGACATGTGTTCCATCTCTAAATCAAGCAGAATGACATGTTTCAAAAGGAATTTATCACAATAGGAAAGATCTTGAAAGATAGGATTTTGTTAAGTTTTTGTTGGAATATTTTGTAACAAGAATCCTAAATGGAGGAGGATCCTATGTAGCTCCTTGGTTTCTACCTCCTTAGGGTATATAGATATCATTCACTATATATGAAAGTCAATTTTGATAACGAAAGGGTTGGATTCATTATCCAAGTGAGGAGAGAGCTAGAGGAGTGGTTTAGTTGCTCATTTGTAAGATTGACGACATGTTTGTATTGACATTTTCTGCCATTAAAGATTCATGAGAGTTGTTATATGATGGTCTTATTTGTTTTCCCATTTCTTTGTTATCTTCTTGCTTGAATATATTGTTGGTTTTGAGGATCATAGTTTCCATTGATTGATGGATTCATGAACAACAGTGGATCTGTTGTAGCTTTCCCATTAAATCATTGTTCATTGTTCAATCACTCTTTAATCTATCTTACAGAAAGGATCTTTGTTATGTGGATATTCTTCTTTTTTTTCACCTTCTATTCTTCTACCCATCTTTGCATAAGCCTTTTGTCTGGTAGGAAGCCTGATTTCCTATGATATGTAGAATGTTATGACTCCATGCCCAATATAATGCATTTGCAAGCAGTTTGTTTCCCTTTTACTTTTACTTTTCTCTTGTTGATCCGCCAAGTATAACCTATTTTAATCATTTAAATCAAATGGGTACTGGGATTATCCTTTATGCAGTCTGAGGGTGACTTCTAGTGCTAACATTTTTTGCGTCATTGTCGGGGACAGAAGTGAAGAAATATTCCCTGGGAGAACGACAATGATCAAATCCAGCTCTCGATGGTAGACGGGAGCAGGACACAATCTTGGTCGCAATATTCTACCCGACGACTCCAACTTCATCATAAATGAATCTATGGGTGACTACATTGGTTTGAAATGGAAAATATTATTTCTCATGGGTATGCATTTTGTGATTTCTCAAATATATCTGGTTTTCCAAACCCCATGCCTAATAGAAGTGAATGGGAAGGATGCCTTCCTAGGTTTAGAGGGGAAAATTGGGAAATGCCAGCTGAGTTTTTACTAGATTTTCGTGAGTACATAATTAAGCTGAAATTTATACATTAAGATGTCCTCATCAAATTGTTTACGTACTCTTTAGATGGGGCAGCTCGTGATTGGTGTAGATCACTCCTGGTTGCTTGTATTACTTCAATAAGACATGTTCATGTTGGATTTCATTTGTTTTGCAAAGAGAAATTTGCAGTTGATTTCCTTTATCAAGAATGTTGTTATGAATTTGATTTGTTGAGTAAAGGATCAAATAGTCATAAAGAGTATGTTTCATTAGAAGACACTTTTCATAATGATCAAGTGGATGATGATATTCAAAGTGATAGCCAAGATGTAGATACTTTTGACATTGTATCAAATGTATATATTGTTTTAAGTTGTCATGAAAATCAAATTGTTTCCTTTGAGTATTCAAATGATAATGAGCAGATTGATATATCATCATGTGACCATTTTGAATATAATCCAGGGGAATACAATGAAGGAGATAAGGAAGGATTAGATGAGCATAATTGGTCGAAGAAATTTATCCAACAACTATTACCGGAGATCAACAAGCTTTCTTTCATCATTCCTAAACCTGGATCTGCAACAAATAGTAAACAACCTATGATCAGCATTAAAATCAGTGAAGGCATCCTGCAACAACCTTCAGTTTTGCAGATAGAGGAGATTGGAAGCACTCATAAAACTGGGCATGTGCAGAATAAATTCAATTTCCAGTTGGAACAACATCAAGAAGATGTATTTCTTTATGGATTTCATGACCATATTGCTGATTATATGGTGTTTTTTAGCAGAACGGATGCCAAATCATTTGTGTCAAGTGAATGTTGGTTCTGCTATATTTTCAAACTTCACTTATGTATGCCATGGTTTCTTTCATTTTTCTGATCCAGATCAAAAGTTTCACCAGTTAATCATTTTCTTGTATGGCTTCATTGGAAGCATGAATTTACTTGAACAAAGAATAGTTCAAATGGTTAGAGTAGGAGTATGACGAATAAAGATCGATTCTCAAGCATTTGGTTTACAGTGGTTTTTGTTTTCAGTGTGTGAATGTTCTCAATTTTCAATAAGGAGAGGAGGTTCTCTCAAGCATACAGGTTTTTTGGACATAGATGGAATGGATAAGGCACTAAACTGCAAGTTCTTGGAAGCTCACAGGGAGCATGCCATCCCCTGTGGAGCCAGATGTTAGCACATAGAATTGCAGGGGTAAAAAAGAACCACTTTGGTTTTTTTTTTAGTCACACCTTTAATCCTTACAGCATTACCTTGACATGTCACACCTCCATGTTGTACACAAGATTATATTTGTCATCATTTATCCATTTAAGTGTCAAGTTAGAGTTGGGAGTATGTGTTTCCAACCCACTAGAAGAGCTCGCAATGTACTCTAAGTACATCATGATTTCATCTATCATCATTTCAAATTAAATAACCGTGACAGAGGAGATTTCATTTTTTTTAGCACCATCTTTAACCAATTTTATAGGGATCATGTCATTGGATCTCCTAACAGTCTCCTCGAAGTATGCAATTCTTGTTTGAATCAAGCGTTGCGAACTGGCACTGCGAAATCATTTCCTATAGTAGAGTCTTATAAATATTTGATCATAACATTTGAATGACGATGTGAGTTTTTCTGAATTTTTTTGTGGAGGAGCATGATATTGGCATTGACCTGCTCACCAAAATTCAGACTGGCCCAGTTTGGCATTTGAGAGATAAAATTAAAACCCCAATGCACTGCAAATTGGCACTGTGAACTGGTTGAAGGAGAGCGTTGGAGGTTGTACTACTTGTAGACAACCTTTTGCAAATTAAAATACACCAACATAAAACTCAAGACCACTAGGTACCCCATGAGAGTTTACATCATGTTTCAAGGTCGAGAAAGGGGTTTTGGTTGGTTTTCCTTTTGGCTTTGTGAACTGTCACTGCCTTGCTATCAATTTACAAAATTGACTTAAAAGATGCTCTGAATTGTCCCTATTAAACATGACCACCTTCTGACCTCATTCAGTTTTCCTCTTGCTCAAAATTTACTTTCTCCCATCATTTTCACCTAGCGCTTCGAACCCTCTGTTCCAGCGTTATTAAAACCCCATTTTTCTACATCTTTACAAGCTCAACTTTTAAAGAGTAAAGTTGCACCCCTCTTAAACTTGAAATAGGTGGTTGATCAGCTATTGAAATAGGTTTAAATATTGAATGCATTCTCATGTTGATTAACTGATATTTGTATTGATGAGTAAACCTTGTTTAAGATGAGAATTTTCTTTCACTTCCCTTTTATTATAACTCCCAATTGCACTTCCCTTTCTTTCCCTCACGCAATAGGGGAATGAGATGATGGATAGTTTTGTGCAAATCCTTCGGCGACTACCAACAGGTGATGCATATTCCTCAAACGGAGGTGCCTCCACCTTCAAGGTACAAATCAACTTCGATATTCCTATATTTGAAGGTCAGATAGATGCAGATGTTGTAGAAAAATGGTTGAATATGCTAGAAGGGTATTTCTTTGTCCATAACTTCTCGAATAGAGAAAATATTACTTTTGCGCTCCTCAAAGTTGTTCCCCATGTCAAATATTGGTGGGAAACTTTCAGTGAGTAGAAGGAAACAGAGGATCCCTCATTATTTACAGTCATGGTCACCTGGGAGTCCTTTAGGGATGTTATTAAGGAACAATACTACCCTGTTGGAAGTTATGACGACCTGTATAAAATGGACCACACTGCGGTAGGAAAGAGACCAAGCAGTGCCCTAGTTCACAAATATCTTCCATACCTTGTGCACCAAGATGGGTATCAAATATTCTGAGTGACATCTGGTGCTCAAGTATTGTGGTAGTCTGCATAGATACATCTAGGCTGAAATGGAGTTTCTGGACATCTCATCCTTGGGTGCGGCCTACCGATATGCCATACAAATCGAGCAAAAGCTCAAACAAAAGACGTGGCAATCAGGAATGATTTTAAGGATGGAAATTTATTTTAAAATGTAGAAAGCTTGGCGAATCTTACTAATCCTTCATACGCCAACTATAAAATGTTTGGTGATATTTTTGTAAAAATATTCAAATTTATAAGGATTTTATATAGTTTGTATAAAAAAATTCTGATTTTTGAGGTAAAATAATTTTATCCTATAGAATTTGGGCAAATCATTTTTAGAATAGCAAATTGTTTTTTGGGAAAAACCATGGAAAATTATCCCATGAGAAAAATTTAGCCCCTGAAATCATCCCTAGCGACAATTTGGGCCTGGTAACCCCTCACGGAAAAAGCCAGGAAAGGGTGGCCCCAACACGTAGAACAAAGGACAAAGTAAATATGGACCACCTCATGAAAACCAGTCCAGGTCGCAAGCAAAGAAGGACACCTGAAAGACAAAGAAATATACTGAGAAGTGGTGCAACTTCTATAAGAGCCCCTAGCATAACATTGTTGATTTCCTCTCAAAGAAGTCATTGGTGGCTGAGGTGAAAGCCTCTGAATCATATGTGGGTTCCAACTATGAGTCAGAACCAAAAAGGGGGAAATGGATCATTGATGCAGAACCCAGTGCTATCGTTTCTACCACCAAGCTCCAGCCTGGTGAACCGGACAAGCCAGAGGAAGGCGAGCGCCTTTTTCATTCATAGATGTGGGTGAAGGGTACCCCACTGCACTTCATCATTGATAGCGGTAGCCAGAATAACCTCATCTCAGCAAAGGTTTTCAAGTGACTCGCCCTGCCATACATCATTGGATGGCTCTGCCAAGGAAGCGACATCCGCGTCAACCAACAATGTTTCATGTCATACGACATTAGGCCCTTCAAAGATGAGGTATTGTGTGATGTTGCCCCTCTCGAAGTTTTTAATTTTATTTTGGGCCAACCATATTTATGGAAATTCCATGTTGTATATGAGTCTAGGCCTCCCACTATTATTATTACTTTGAACAAGAAATTGTATAGGATACCAGAGGCAGACCCACCTAGTGTTATTTCCTTGATCTCTGTCAAGCAATGTAGGAAGGTCATCTCTTAGACGGGGAAGTTTTTCTTCTTCGTGATTCACTCTCAGAATGAGCGAAAGATCACAACCACGTGCAAGGTCTTTGTGGCCGACCTCTCCACACAGTAGAATAAAGTGGATAAGGTCATGGAAGCATACTCAGATATCTTCTCCACACCTACTGGGGTACCTCTTCACTGTCAAGTCAATCACCCCATCGATATGACCCCCGACACATCGCTGCCTAATGGGCCAGTCTATCGCTACTCTCTGTTAGAGAATGAGGAGATCAAGCAGCAGATCCAAGAACTGCTCCACAAGGGGCACATCCATCCCATCTCATCACCTTGCGAGAGCCCAATCATCTAGGTACAGAAGAAATATGGAACCTCGTGAATCTGCATTGATTACTGATCCCTGAATAAAATCACAGTCAAAAACCAATACCCGATTCCCTGAATCAAAGACCTCCTTGATCATCTCATGGGGGCCAAATAATTCAATAATATTGATCTGAAGTTTGGATATTACCAGGTCCCAATAGAACAGACAGACATATGGAATATTGCCTTCAATTCAAAGGAAGGCCTTTTCGAATGGTTGGTCATGCCCTTTGTCTTGACAAATGCTCTAGCCACTTTCATGAGGATGATGGACGATATCCTAAGACCATTCACCAATACTTTTGTAGTGGTGTGTCTGGATGACATTCTCATTTAAAACAAAACTTGGGCAGAACACTTGCATCATATTCAGTAGGTTCTGCACACCCTGCGACAGCACAAGATATACGCCAACTTGGAAAAATGCTCCTTCAGCATGGACAGGGTCCATTAACTAGGATACATCATTGATCAGCATGGTGTACATGTGGATCCAGCCCAGATCCAAGTCATATGTGATTGGCCTACCCCAACCACACTCACTGAGCTTCGAAGCTTCTTGGGCCTTGCCAATTTCTACCGCAGGTTCATGTTGGGATTATCCCATATTGCATGGGCCCTCAACCAAGTAACCAGGGGTAGTGGTAAGGATACATTTATGTGGGGCTGGTCTCAACAACAAGCATTTGATTATTTGAAGCATCGCTTGTGATCATCCCCAGTACTTTCGCTACCGAAACTGCAACATCCCTTTGAGATCGAGACATATGCTTCAGACTATGTTGTGGGAATCGTTCTCACTCAGCATGGCCACCTTTTGGCCTATAATAGTGAGACACTATCATATGTTGTTTGTAAGTAACCTACTTACGACAAAGAAATGTACTCCATTGTGCAAGCATGTCGCCAATGGAGATATTACATTCTTGGGAAGGAGACAGTCATCCACACTGATCATAAGCCACTGTAGTTCATGCATACACAAGGAAAATTGTAGAATGACCAACATCAGAACTGGTCCACATACTTCCAGCAATTCCACCTCAACATCAAGTATAAAATAGGAAGCATCAACCATGTCATTGATTGCCTCAGTAGACTACCAGTCGCGACACTCACCACGGTGCTATACTCTTGTGGCCATGAGACCTATGGATGGCCCCAACTCTATGAGACAGACCTAGACTTTTCCACCACCTACCAAATGTTGGGAACAAACACAGTTGTCGCTAATTTATATCTTCAGGATGGGTTTTTGTGTCGTCTGGGCGATATATACGTTCCATCAAGAGAGAAAGTGAAGTTGATCTGGGAATCACACTACAGTTGGGTGGAAGGACACTTCGGCATCAAAAAGACAGTGGCAATGTTGCATAAATATTTCTACTGGTCGGAGATTTGATAGGAGGTCAACAAGTATATCAGGTCCTGCATTGCCTACGCTATTGCCAAAACGACCACTAAGAAACAGGGATTGTATACCCCTCTACCTACTCTTGACAGACCATGGGAATCCATCTCCATGGAATACATGTCGGGCCTTGTAATATCCCCAGGCTGAACCAATTGTAAATGTGATAATGTACTTAAGTTGGTGAGTTGTTTTGATATAATTTTGTATGCACCTTTCATGGCATAGTGCACGCAGGTACTGCACAGTAAAAATGATGAAATGAGCACATTCCAGGATACCACGCGCAGCAAACTTAAGTGCATGCAATAATGAGGCCAGGGAGCCTTTATGTATATGTTGTGTTTTATAGGCTGGTGAGCTAGTTATTATAAGCTAGGATGCTTATGTTTTGAATTAGGCTAGAGATCCTAGATGTTAAAGGTCAGTGCGCATATTTTTGTACATATCTCATATTTAATATAAAATACATCGTTGTGTGCAGACCAACCATGATAAAATAGAAGGGGGACTAAAATCCACTAGTTAGGGAAAGGGAGGGAATAAGTTAAGGAAAGGGGCTAAGCCAGGGAGCTTAAGCCAAAAAGGAATATTATATTAATATTTCTTAAATCATAAAGTATGGATGATTATTTTATCCTAAGTTCTAAAGTTGGGGACAAGTGGACCAAAGTAGCTCCCAACATGACAAGTGTCAAGTTAGGGACATGCATACATATTGTTGGGACTTAGTTCATTTTCACCCCCCCCCCATCATTCTTACCATCATATTTTCCATCACCTCTTCCATCATTCTTTCTATTATGCATTCATCCATGTAACCATCCGAGGAGCTTTCACTCACGTAGTCATTTATCCTCAGACATTCATTTCACTGTATCTGAACCTGTATCCATAGCCATTTGGTGTTCGTGTAGCTGGTTAGTTAGGGAGAGGGACTGAAGAAGCAGGTTGTCAGGCCCATGGGATATTGAAGAGGTGGGTTGTCAGGCCCGTGAGCAATTCTCTAAGTGAGAGAATTGTTGGCAATTGATTTCTTGAAGGTGCTAAACTGTAGCTACCGTGCTCTGAGACTTCCTGTCTGGCTTGTTGTTGAAGCCCTGGAAGAGAAGTGGGGCAGCCGAGGGACTGTTGAGTAGAGAAGGGGCACACTTCCTTGGGTGGGATAGGCATGTGGGGAATGAGAGATTGTAGGCTATTAGTTTGAGTAGGCACCTGTGATGGAGTCTTTCCTGTTTTCCATGAGCCATTAGCCTAGTTAGGAACCCTTACCCTAGTAGATTTTAGTCCCAGCTCGGGGGTGACCCACTGTTGAGAGTGATGAATAGTGTGGTCTAAGGCTGGGAGGTTCATGGAAGGTCTGCACACAGTTGGTGACATTCTTACCAAGACAAGTGTCAACTGTTTGATAAATTTACATGCTGCATTGTTATTTATGTGCATATTTTTATGGGTTATCATATGTGCGATTATAACTATGTTTATTTTTATGGGTATTTCCTGTATATGTTGCATGTATATGTTTACTGTTATTTCAGTGTGAATCTGTGCATTTACATAACGTATTTGTCTGTTCACATTTTATATATAAGCTTCCACAAGAGTTTTGTGTGTGGATATGTTTTAATCGCATGCAGATAGAAAATTGTATGTGGCATAGCTCAGTTTGGATGTTGAGTATATTACAGTATGTTCCGCACAAAGAATGGATGTGTTCTCTGGCATATCATGGCCTGGCATGGATGGTTGGGGATGTTACAAAATGGTTTCAGAGCTAAGTAAAGCATCTGAGTAGTGGCATGGCCCAGCCTGTTGGTGGCTGAGGGATGTTACAAATTGGTATCAGAGCTTTAGTTTTCAACACTGATCCTGGATGGGCCGAACAAGTTGAGTTGAAATGAAATTTCACTGAGGATTTATTTCGAAGTGGCCAAATTTCGAGTTGTAGAGCATCCAGCTACAATATGGTACATAAATTGGGAAAAAGGCCCAATTTCAGTTGGTAAATTTATGAGGAAATTGAGAAATTCAGCCATGTGGTAAGATATTATTGATTTAATATATGTTCTAGAAACTTCAGTTACTGAATTCGTCGAATTTGAAGTTACAGTAAATCCATGATAGATGGAGCGAATTTCGTAATTAAAATTCCCAATTCGTGAATTAATTTGGGTGAATTCGTTCTAGAAATGTCAACCCACGACGATTTGTTATTGGGGAGGTTGAATTGGTGTTATCGGGGTGAAATTGAACGAATTTCGTGGTTGCAGAATGTCTATGGTAAATTGGGGAAAAAGTTAGGAAAAATCCCCAATTTCTGCAGCAAAATTCACAAGGATTTGAAGTGCATAAAAATGAATGTGCATAGGTGGGCGCACTAAAAATGCATGATGCACAATGAAAAGCTAGTGATAGGTAAAATTCGGCACTGCGCGACAAGATATTGGCATTCTGGTGTGCGTGCTAAATTTTGGCACCACACGAAAAAAATTTAGTGTGTGGGTGCGCGCGCTAAATTTTGGTACCGCGCGGAAAAATAGTGGTTTTCGGGTGCGCGCTAAATTTTGGCGACGCGCGGAAAAATGTTAGAGTGTGGGTGTGCACGCTAAATTTAGGCGCTACATAGAAAAATGTTGGTGTACAGGACCGCGTGATAAATCTAGCATTGCGTGGTGTGCACACACATAAAATGGTGTGCGTGGTGTGTGCAGTATTGACGGAGCACAGTAAGAGTATAGGTTGTCGCACGACAATTTAGTGAATGGTACGCGCAAAGTATTGGTGCATGGTGGGGCGTACTAAACTTTGGCATGGTGCAGCGCGTCGAGTGTAATGCGCGAGGAATATCAGCGTGGGGTACAAAAATAGTGCGCGATGGATATCAGCGTGCGGTACAAGAACTGTGCACGGTGGATATCAGAGCGCAGTCCCAAAACTGTGCGCAATAGGTATTGGCACGCGACATAAAAGTAGTGTGTGCAAGTTATTAGCGCAACAGAGAAGTGATACACAATGTTTTTAAAGTGCGTGAAGCACGATTTACCTTGTGTTGTTGTTGTGCGTGGTAAATATGGTTCACAGGTTGATATATGTGCACACGAATTTGTTTGAAGGGAAAATAATAGCAGAAAACCAACGAATTTTCTGTGATGTTTTAAATCATTTGAACGTCATCCTTTTACAGCGCGTTTTTGAAGGCCTTAAGAGAATTTTGAGCAACTCAAAAACCACGAGACATAAGTGTACCAAAGGTACACTCTGTCTCTACAGCTCAAATGAAAGAGCTCAAATAGATCTTTCTAATGGTGTAAATTGTTTGTCAAACATAACTTTTATGAGAAAGTTACAACACAAACAATGGAGGGTAAAAAGTAAGACCCATCTAGCTTCAAAGAGCCATAACTTTTTGCTCCGGAATCAGATTGAGGCACAAGAGCAGTCAATGGAAATCTATTGAGCCATAGAAGACATTCCAAGAGATGAATTAAATTTTTTGGCATGTTAAAATTTTTTAATATGGAAAAGAAGGTACCTATAGCATATCAGTTGCAATATGGTATTTTGGCCTAGAACTTCAGCGGGCTATAACTAGCAGCCCAGAACCCAGAATGAGGTGAAACTTGGAAAGAGTGTCCATAAGATGTATATTAATAAACCCAATGGATCTCCCACGAAAAATCCAATAGAGTAGGTGTAGAAATGCATAATTACAGCGCAGAATTGCGCCCAGTTGAAGTGTGAACAAAAAAGTTAATGGGCAATTTTTAAATAACCATAACTTTCTGCTCAAGACTCAGAATTGAGCATGGAAGTAGGTGTTGGAAAGGTATAGGATAGAGGAGTCTAATTATACACCTATAAAATTGATTTGGGCAGTAATTTTCATAGGATATCAGAAGAAGAATTCTGATGCATTATTGGAACAAAATTGTACATAATTTCATAAAATTGTTGAAACAATTAGCCTAACAAATTTTATTGACTGCACAGTTTTGAAGAGCTAAGAAATTTTGGTTTTTAACAGGTGTGAAGGTGGAAAATTTGGTTAAAAATAAGCTGAGGTACTCAAGGAAATAATTCTATGACAAAAATATTTGATAAGATGATCAAAATCCAAGACTATAAAATGTTAAGGTATGAACCTGAGTGCAGCCATAAAGTCTTAGGAGGCCACTACAGGAAGTCCTCTCATGATTAGTCAAGTACTCAATGGAATATTAACAAAGGAATAGGTCAAGTAGTGAATGAATTAGTGTAAGTACATTCACTCTTAAATAAACCAATAAACAGATTAAGCAATACATTGGAGTCAGATCTATTATAAAAGGAATTAACTATCAGAGTGATAGTAATTAGATAAAGAAAGAGACTTAATGCATATATGGATAAAGAGTGCACCATATCCAGGGACTTGCTATGCAATTACAAACTAATGTTTCCCTTATGGTTATCAGAGTGCGTAGTGGAAACATGGTATGAAGGGGCATCAATATGGCATGATAGAAGTGGATTGTGCAAGGCAGGTTGAAATCAGACTGTTCAAGACAAGGGAAAGTAATACCCATCAAGCAAATCCAAGTGTTGATATGATCGACTAAGGAAGGGATAAATCAAGTACCTCAAGAAGGAAGTTGATGTTAACTGTCCAAGGTTACTCAGAAAACATGACTGGAAATATAATTGGGTCATGTAGGAGTTGGATCCGAGGGATCCGAATAATAGTGGGATGTTGAAAATTAATATCAACATAATATGTAGTTGCAAGTCCATGAACATCCTAGAATAATGGAAGAAAAATTCATGGGGTAGATATCAAGAAAATGGGAATGCATGAAAACACTCCAAGAGGGAAAGAAAGAATGGTAGTAGAGATTATTGATGCATTCCAAAAGTATTGAAGATATTTCCACAATAACATGAAGATGTCAAAGCCAAGAAAGACTTAAAGGTGAAATGAATCTCTGTAGAGAGTCAGTAAAGAACCATGAAGAAGAAAATGGTTCTATGCATGGTTTTGAATGCAAAAGAGATGGTTCCTGAGAAGAATCCATCTCAAATGGCATGGAGCCATGAGTGACATTCCCATGGTGTGGAGGTACCACTCGAAACTATGTTGGTAAGTTAAAATTTGTATGAAGTGATTTTAATTAATTCTATGCAGCTAGGGAAGGAGGCATATGTCCATCCTTACAACATGCTAAGAGAATTGGCTATACAAGCCAAGTTTGAGGCTAGTTGGAAAGGAGTGGAGAAGAATTCAATAAAACTCAAATACTAAATTATTCAATCAAGGAAGAGCTGGAATAGTTCAGTTCGAAAAATAAATGGATGTTGAAGATCCATAGTATATAAGACATCAAGATTGGAATTATAATTCATCCAAGTATGAGTTGGGATAGATGGATCCAAGAAGTAAACAAAAGTTCAAGGTTAATATCAGTTTAGTATTTGGATGGAAAATAAAAGGAAGCCAAGAGTGTTTTGGCTAGAAAGTGCTCAGATAAAAAATAATCATGCACAGTGGTTACAGTGAAGAGCACTTGAAGGATCAAGAATTCGGAAGAATGGAAAATTTATGGGATAAACCAGGAAACATGATTCAGGAAGAAATAAGTTGTTGCAATTACTGTAGCAGCAAGTATTTTATGGCTTGTCGGGACAGCCATAAAGTGAGAATGCTTGCATGTTTGCAAGTGTTGTTGTTAATGTTGTTGCATATGGAAGGAAGCAACAGAAAGTTGGAATGTCGAATTATAAGTCGGATAAGGAGGAATGAGAGCTTCTATTGTCATCATCTAGTCAGGTAGCATTAAAATTGTTTAATGCCAACCATGCAGGTAAGTATTTCTCTTTTGAAATTATATTGCATAATTGTCGAAGGGAAATTCAAGTAAGGATTTCCCAAAATTGAAGTTTATAATACACTGTATGGTATTTTTTAAGTGCATTGGCAGGATTAAGTTACCACTAAGTGTGGTAAAGGCTAGAGGCCTGTTATATATATCAAAGATTTTAGATTTTGAATGCACACACTGACATAGTAGCATGTCATGTTAATTTGGTTATGAGGCAATAACCAGAGAAAATAAAAAGATAATAACTTGTTATAGGAATGATGCTAAGAAAACTATTCATGTATGAGACCAGGACATGGTTGGATATGGCAAGGTATGGTTATAGAAATATTATGTGCCACACAAATACCCAATGATCTTCCTACTTTAAATAAAACTTGGAATGCAACCTTTCTGCTAACACTAATAAACACTACAGAATTGTATTCTTGGTGTAGTGTTCAGATCGAAAAGGAAGGCATCCAAGTAATTGTGAAGACAATGGGAAGTGTGTGGAGATGTGTCAAGACATTGGCTAGATTTCCAATTTATGGATGGTGAGAAGCATGACTTAGATAAAGCTCATTTTGAAAATCAATGCAAAGGTGCATTGAATAAATAGGCATTGAGAGTTGCACTCATGCCTAGTAAGTGGAAGAGTTGCACTCATACATGATGGAATTATATACTTAAATGCATTTTGTTGAATGTATTATGTGAGTGCATGTATATATGTTTTTGCATGGAAATAATTATACTAATGGTTGAAATGTTGCTAACTCGAGAAGTTGAGAACATTTCAGGAACTATTAAACATGGCAACAAGAAAGTTGCAAGTGAGGTAGTCACGGGAATAATGACTAAAGAAAATTTCATGTTCAAAAACAATTGAAGGAATGAACTAACTGTTATTAATTATGAACATGCATATGCATAGAATGATGAGTCATTCTATTTGGTTAAATTGTTTGGAAATTGTGATTGAATTGCTAGGTGTGGGCAATTCTATGATCATGTCATAAGTTGTTGTACATTTTGAGTTATGATGTACAGAAAATACTGACAATTTGTTGGTTGTATGAAATATATAATCATTGCAGGAAAAAAAATGGTATTTAGCATGGTGCTTGCTGAAATACATAAGGAAAACTACATCCTATTATTGCAACAACAATGAAAAAAATTATGAAATAGAATTTCATATTTTGGGAAAGGTCAAATTCATTATGAAATTAATTTGATTTCTAAAATGGAATTTTTATAATGTTCCCTCATGATAAATGCATGTTTATGATGCAGATGAGATGATAATGATTAAAATTGGAACTCTTGGAACCACGATGCTCTGAGACTTGTTGTTTGGCTTGTGTTGGAGCCCTGGAAGGGAAGTTGAGCAGTCGATGAACTGTTTGACAGTGAAGGTGCATACTACCTTGGGTTTTACAATCATGTGGGGAAGAGAGACCGTTGGTTGGAGTGTTGCTAAGGTTTGGTACCTTGGCCTAGACTATGTTGATATTGATTGTGGGTCATGGTTATCTTAGGAAGCCATTGCTCTGATGGAGTCATATCCCATGCTTGGGAATGGTATGATGTTGATAGTTTATCAGCAGTGAGATATAAGGCTGGGTGGAACGACATGGATCTTCAGCCAGTTGTTGCTTCAATGAAGTATAATTGAAGCATGTAATAAGGAACAATTAGTTGAATTATTTCCTAAAGCAGCTCTATGGAATAGAACAATCTTTAGTTGCAGTATGAGTATGAGAATTGGTGCTGGAAAGCAGAGCACCAGATGGATAACAAGCCTTCAATAGCTAAAGATTGGAAATTTTAGAGAATTAGAATGGTACATGGTATATAATGCACTGAGGACAATGCATAAATAAGGGGAGGGGATTGTAATATCCCCAGGCTGAACTAATTGTAAATGTAATAATGTACTTAAGCTAGTGAGTTGTTTTGATATAATTTTGTATGCACCTTTCATGGCATAGTGAGCGCAGGTACTACGCAGTAAAAACGATGAAATGAGCACATTCCAGGATATCGCGTGCAACAAACTTAAGTGTGTGCGATAATGAGGCCAAGGAGCCTTTATGTATCTGTTGTGTTTTATAGGCTAGTGAGCCATTTATTATAAGCTAGGATGCTTATGTTTTGAATTAGGTCGAAGAGCCTAGATGTTAAAGGCCAGTGCGCCTGTTTTTGTACATGTCTCATATTTAATATAAAATACATCAGTGTGCGCAGACCGACCACGATAAAAGAGAAGGGGAACTAAACTCCACTAGTTAGGGAAAGGGAGGGGTTAAGTTAAGGAAAGGGGCTAAGCCAGGGAGCTTAAGACAAAAAGGAATATTATATTAATATTTCTTAAATCATAAAGTATGGATAATTATTTTATCCTAAGTTCTAAAGTTGGGGACAAGTGGACCAAAGTAGCTCCCAACATGACAAGTGTCAAGTTGGGGACATGCATACATATTGTTGGGACTTAGTTCATTTTCACACACACACCCCCCCCGGTCATTCTTACCATCATATTTTCCATCACTTCTTCCATCATTCTTTCTATTATGCATTCATCCATGCAGCCATCCGAGGAGCTTTCACTCACGTAGTCAGTTATCCTCAGACATTCATTTCACTGTATCTGAAC
Organism: Picea sitchensis; assembly: GCA_010110895.2. Lineage (NCBI taxonomy): Eukaryota > Viridiplantae > Streptophyta > Pinopsida > Pinales > Pinaceae > Picea > Picea sitchensis. Next base: position 284,633 of record SNQJ01S0000378.1, read on the forward strand.
CTGTATCCATAGCCATTTGGTGTTGGTTTAGTTGGTTAGCTGGGGAGTGGTACTGAAGAAGCGGGTTGTCAGGCCCGTGGGATATTGACGAGGTGGGTTTTTAGGCCCGTGAGATATTCTCTCGGTGAGAGAATTGTTGGGAATTGATTTCCTGAAGGTGCTAAACTGCAGCTACCGTGCTCTGAGACTTCTTGTCCGTCCTTTTGTTGAAGCCCTGGAAGGGAAGTGGGGCAGTCAAGGGACTGTTGAGCAGAGAAGGGGCACACTTCCTTGGGTGGGATAGGCATGTGGGGAATGAGAGACTATAGGTTGTTAGTTTGAGTAGGCATATGTGATGGAGTCTTTCCTATTTTCCATGAGTCGTTAGCCTGGTTAGGAACCCTTACCCGGGTGGAGTTTAGTCCTAGCTCGGGGGTGACCCAGTATTGAGAGTGATGAACAGTGCGGTCTAAGGCTGGGAGGTTCGTGGAAGGTCTTCACGTAGTTGGTGACATTCTTACCAATATAAGTGTCAACTGTTTGATAAATTTACATGTTGCATTGTTATTTATGTGCATATTTTTATGAGTTATCATATGTGCGATTATAACTATATTTATTTTTATGGGTATTGCTTGTATATGATGCATGTATATGTTTACTACTATTTCTATTTGAATCCATGCATTTACATAATGTATTTGTATGTTCACGTTTTATATATAAGCTTCTGCAAGAGTTTTGTGCGTGGATATGTTTTAATCGCATGCAGATAGAAAATTGTATGTGGCATAGCTTAGTTTGGATGTTGAGTATGTTACAGTATGTTCCGCATAGAGAACGGATGTGTTCTCTGGTGTAGCGTGGCCCAGCATGGATGGTCGGGTACGTTACAAAATGGTTTCAGAGCTAAGTAAAGCGTCTGAGTAGTGGCATGGCCCAGCCTGTTGATGGTTGGGGATGTTACAGGCCTCCCTGTTACACATGAAATTTGCACACCTAGGTACCTCACCCTAAGTGTTGTAAAATGTCATATAAGTGTCTCATACACCTTGACACCATGGAATAACCTATGTCATAATCCCTAGTCAATGTGGAGGAGGGATATATTACATGAAGGACAAAATACCAAGTACACATGAATTATTATTAATATTCATGGAAAATAATGTAATTGAGTGTGAGAATTCACCTCACATTTGGTTTCCTATTATTTAGGGAAGGTGGAGGATCTCATGGATGGTTGAAATATTTCCTCCTTAAAATCCTTGAGAGATATTTCCTCCCCAAAATCCTTAAGAGATATTTTCTCCCTAAATATCTTAGAGATCCCTTTCTTAGTGGATCTAATGAGAGATCCTCTCCATGGTGGTTAAGTCTCCAAATCTTATATAATGAGGGATTTCCATGGAGGAAGGGGAGAGAGGAGTTTAGAGATACCAAACTTATGATCTCATGAGAAGTGGAGGAGAATAATCAGTGAAAGTATTGTCATTCTGATCGTGGAGCTTTTGAGCAAGGGGTGGACAAGGAGAGCTTGATGAAGCTGCTACACTCACATCTATGGTTGTAGGTTTTCTTCATTGTTGTTCTCATTAATGCAATCAATGCTTGGCCTGTTTCTTTCAAACTTGTACTTGTTTCATATAATTTTGTCTGCAGTAGATGGATCTATGTTTTAGCTAATCTTAGTAGATTAGGAAGTCTTTTGTACTTTTTTTTTTCTTGCAGGACCTACCAAGGAGCTCAAAATCGAAGCTCATCCTAGACTTTGCAGAGACAAACAACGTTCATAAGTTACACACCTTCCTCCTTCTCTTTTGTTCATCAGATTGATTAAATCTAAAAGGAGGTCAGTGTCCATGTTAAGCACCTTCTGTCTTAGAGTTAAGGGTCTAGCTCTCAAGAGGAGGTCTACCTATCTACAGGGAGATCTTCCTACAACACTCCCATCCACCAAGTGGGGAAATAACTTTTGTTTTGTGTTTTTTGATCTCTTTTCTAACATGGTGATTCTGGTCACCTGCAAGAAGAGCATCACAGCAGAGGCCACTACCAAGCTCTTCTTTGAACGAGTTTGGGTACATTTTGTAATCCCACAAACCATTGTATCAAATTGGGACAGTCAATTTCTCAGCACATTCTGGTCAAGCCTCTGGTCACTGTTGGACACCAAGCTCAAAAAATCCACGCCCTTCCACCCACAGACAGATGGCCAAACTGAGGTCATAAATCAAATGATCGTGCATATTATGTGCATGTATAATTCCAAGCACCCTCGAACATGGGATGAGAGTCTTCCCTATGTCCAACATATCTACAACCGAGCCTTGCATAGCTCAACCAACCACAACCCCTTTCAGGTGGGGTTGGGATTCCAATCATAGGGTCCCATAGATGTTGCACTACCACTTGCGGTCACCTCAGTTGACTCATCTCCTTCTCCAACTGAAGCTGACAAAGCCACCTAGTTCATTGAGTGGATCCATCACATCTGTCAGCATGTTTAGGATCTCCTATAGAAGTCCAATGACAACTACAAGCATCGCCATGCTTAACATCGGGTGCCACATAAGTTTTAGGTGGGCAACAAAGTTTGGTTGAATTTGTAGAAAGAACACCTTACCGGAACCTATCATAAGCTTCACCCACTCCGTTATGGGCCATACACCATCACCAAATCTATGGGTGATAATGATTTTGAGCTCAACATTCCCCATTTCCTTGGCCTGCACCCAGTGTTCAACGTCAAGGGCACTCGCCAACAAAGGATCCATCTTTATCGAGTTGTCAAAGCAGAGCAGCTCCTGCACCAAGGCAAGTGGCTCACCCGGGGCCAAATTCAGGAGAAATTTCCTCATATAATGGGGGAAATCAATTCAATGGATACCATTTCTTCCTAAGGGGGGAGGATTGATCCATACGGATTTCGGTGGCCTCTGACCTATTCCAACTAGCTCATTTTGGCAGTTTTCCAGTTCGACAGTTTTTTTCCTAGTTTTCAGGTCTCTGAATTTCGGGGTTGTTTTGAGGCCCTAAATATCATTTTTAGGGATCACCAAAATAAATATGTTTATTCCTCGGATATGCCTTTCCAACGGTATATCATTCGCCTAAAACGAATATCGTATGCAAAAGTTACAACCCTAGGAAGTTGATGTACTAACTTTCCCAAATGGGACCCACATGACTTTTGGCACTTCATCTCCTAGGGTTAGGTTTTTGGAATTCTAGGGTTTTTGACATTCATGTTTATTGTAAAAACATCCTTGAGAGCCTCATTGTAATCATCTTCTGGTGAATGAGCGCATCTGTCACGTCTCTTCTCAGAGATAAGCCGCCACCATTCTAGCAAGCTTGTTTTCTACTGCATTTTACAGTTTCATCTTATTTCCTTATTGAATAGAAACCAGTTTTATTGTATATCTATTATTCTATGTTAATCATATTTTGATAATAATCTATATTCATTTCGTTCTTATCATAAAATCCGGATCAATCTAATTTTAAATACACACAATGATCCACTTTTCTCCTTATGAAGCCAAGTACCAACATATAAGTGTCAATTTTTTGATACCACATCCTTGGTGATTGATTTAACCCATATATAGAATCTTTAAGTCTGCATACCATCTCTTTCTTTCCTTTCACTACAAATCCTTCTAGTTGTTTCATGTATATTTTTTCTTCAATATACCCATGTAGGAATGTTGTCTTCATATCCATATGTTCTACTTCAAAATCAAAAGCAACAAAAACAGATAAAAAAAATCTAATAGAAGTTCACTTGGAAATAGAAGAAAAAATTTCACCAAAGTCAAATCCTTCTACCAGTGAATAAACTTTTGCTACTAAACACGCTTTTTGTTTCTCCACTTCGCCTTCTTCATTCAACTTATTCATAAAAATGCATTTTCTTCCAATGGGATTTCTTCCAGTCAACAACTCCACTAAATCCCAAGCCTCATTCTTGTCTAAGGTTGTCATTTCTTCCACCGTGTCCTTTTTCCAAAGTTTGTCATCCTCTAAATCCATTGCCTCCCTAATAGTTATAGGATCATCATTAGTAAAAAACAAAGAAAATTTTGGATCGAAATTGGGTGGAGTATACCTTTTTGGTTTCCTTCTTTCCCAAACCGATCTCCTCAATAATGGAGTACGAGGCTCTTCTTATTTTGATTCATATTCTTCTATAGATTCCGGTTCATTATCCTTCAATTCAAGTTTTGTTTGAAAACATATTTGATTTAAATACCACATCTCGAATATGCACTACCTTCTTAGTTTCTAGGTTCCAAATCTTATAACCTTTCAGACAATCTTTATACCCAATAAAGATACACTTTTCAACCTTTTTATCCAACTTACTCATGTTTTCCTTTGGAATGTGAACATAGGAATCACATCCAAATACATTGATATGTGTAAGAGATGGTGTCTTACCATTCCATACCCTGTGTGGAGTCTTATCATCCAACGTTGATGAGGGTGATTGATTGACCAGATAACAATGCAGTACCCACTACCTTTGCCCAGAATTCTTGTCTTAACCCGACACCATTGAGCATGCTCCTTTCTTTTTCCACACAATTCTCCACCATTCTCCATCCTCAACACCTTAATTCTCTTCTCTATTTGATTCTCCACAAGAGCCTTAAAATATTTGAATTTTTCAAACACTTTAGATTTATTCCTAAGGAAATAAATCCATGTATTCCTCGAGAAGTCTTATATATATGAGACATAGTACATAGAATTTCCTAGTGATAGAACTGAAACAATTCCAAACACATCACTTTGCACCAACTGTAAAATCCCATATGCTCTCATAGATCGAGAGGAGAATCTTACACGATTATGCTTCCCATATAAACAATGTTCACATAAATCAAAATCAAGAGATAAATTGGCCATACCTTCAACCATACCTTTACCGTGTAGTACTCAAAGGCCCTTCTCTCCGATATGCCCCAGTATTTGATGCCACAACATAGTCTTTTCTCCAGAGATCGTGGGATTTTTTTCTTCTTCATCTCCAATATATGGAACAAAAAAATTGTTGCAACCATCACTAATAGTGCTTCCCAATAGCTTATACATAGTTCCAATTCTAACTCCCTTAAAAAACACCATTTCTCCTAAAACCATCTTACAGGTTTCTTTTTCAAACACCATTTTTACCCATGCATCATCCATTTTTCTTACGGAAATCAATTTTTTGTCCAAACCTTGGATGTGTAGAACACTGAGGAGTGTTCTAATCCTTCCATACATTATCTTCAACTTGACTTTTCCTCATCCTATGATTTTGGTTGTCGATACATCACCAAGGAAAACACCACCTCCATCATAAATTTCATATTCGTAGAACCACTCCCTATGAGGAGTCATATGAACGGATTCACCTAAGTCAGCCATCCATGCCTCATAATATGCATGTGTTCTTGAAGAAGCCAAGTACACATCTCATCCTTCATTCATGGATATTTTGTCTTTTGTATAAGGAGAATCATTATATCCCTTCCCTCTCTTAACACTTTTGGATATACATTGTTTCTTGCAGTACCCTTATTTTCCACATCTCCAACATACCTTCAAAAAATTTCTAGGATATTTATATCTCCCCATAGATTTATATCTCCCACTTGAGGACTTAGACCTATTCCTTTCCTGGGAGCGACCTCTTACAAATAAGGCATATGTGATCTGGATTTCCATATTTTTTTGCCTCATCTCCTTCAAAAACAAGGATGATACCACACCATCGAAAGTTAAAGTAATTGAATTACTAACTATGTCACAACCAGACTATCATGTGAATCTGGTAAAGAGAAGAATAAATCGATACACTTATCTTCATCAAAAATCTTAATATTAATAGACAATAACTAACTTACCATAGTATTGAAGGCATTTAAATTCTTTGTCACCGAGTCTCCATCTTTCATCCTCATGTTGTACAACTTATTATGTAGGAACACTTTGTTTACTAGGTACTTAGACTAATACAAATCCCTAACTTATCCCATAATGCCTTGGATGCAGCTTCCCTTGACACATTCAATAATATTGAATCTGAGGGACACAATCAGATTTTTCTCTTCTCCTTTTGATCCAAGTTTTCCCAATATTTTTTTGACATTCATGTAGGTGCAATACTTGGATCCACAACAATCCATTGATCTTTTTCCACCAACAGATCTTCCATCTTGAGCTTCCACAACTCAAAAAATTTCCCATTAAATTTCTCGATCTCTATTTTTTAATTTCTCGCCATTTATTTTCACCTAAAGAATCGATATCGCAGAGCTCCCACTATAACAAGGTTTATCATAGACCTAATGCAAACCCCTAGCCACAAAGGCATCCCTCTGAAGACAATAATTGCTCTGATACCAAATGTAGATTTAAACCTTGTACAATTAAATACTGCGAATAAATTCTTAATAAAAACAGAAAATATACAATGGCACATACGCGCAGACACACACACTACACATAGATTTTACCCTGGAAACTCAAACTCAGAAAACCAACAACCTATTTAGAGTTGCACCTCTAATTCTTTATTCATCATATCATCTTCATTATTTACAATACAATATATATAGGATCCTGCAACATCTAAAACCTCTAATCCATTGACTTGTATTAGTCAAAAACACTAATTCCTTAACCAAAATTAGAAAACCATCGACGGAAACCACGTGCTGAAATAACGCTAAAAATGGATGCAAAAAACTACCAATTGTTTTTTTTAGGGGCTCCTAGCCCCCTATGAGCCCCTCGCATGCCCGACGCAATGCAAACACTAGGTTTGGTCACACAAATAATATAACACATACCCACACTGTTGTTTGGTAATAAAAATATGAGAGATAAATAATATTTCAAATCATAACAACAACACACATAAATCACACTAGATTTATCCTGGAAAACCCTTACAGGAAAAACCAGCCAACAATGGATCTATTATTTCCGTTGAAAAAATCTGACCAAGTCATCCAATCTCCTCACCCCGGCCAAGTGAGCCTTCACCGCTCAACTCTTGATGCATTAAAATGGAGTATCACCATCCTTTTATAGTCTTTCATTACATGTAATCCATAGGCTCAATACCATGGGTCATTAATACCATGTGCTTGACACCACCACTGTTGACCCAACAACTTTGAATCTTTCACTGAGTTGATTTTATCCTAACATTCCCTCCTTTAAACTTGACATGGGGTTTCCCATGACCAAATCTGGCCAAACCTCCCTCAAAGGCAGGGTATTCAGGAATCCCGCATGCTCACCCCTATCACCTAGGTCTACATATAGACTTTAATGGTGAGATTTCAAACCTAAGGTATGCATGTCTAACCAGGTCTTAAATTTGCATGCATATTTACATTCAACTCCATCAATTTTTTGTTTTATTTTTTTCATTGTTGTTATCCTGTCACTTATGTTCCCATCCTCTCTCCTTTCCATTCATCTAGCTCTTGATTATCACTTCTTGGTAGATTTTCAACTAGAAAATGGGTCCAACCACACTTGAAATTTCCATGTATTATATCCTAGCATCCAAGCCATATATCCTTCGTACGCTCTGAGCCCAAACCCAGTGCTCTTCAAATATTAGTTTTGAAGCCTTCAATGCCCCCTAGGGATTTAAACCCTATCTCTATACTCTGATAGACACATCTTTATTTTCATCATTGCCAACCTTGATATGATACCGGTTCTTAGGAAATAAAAATATGAGAGAAAAATAATATTTCAAATCATAGCAACAAGACACATAAATCACACTAGATTTATCCTGGAAAACCCTTACGAGAAAAACCAACCAACAATAGATCTATTATTTCCCTTGGCCAAATCCAACCAATTTGACCAATCTCCTAGCCCTTTCCAAGTGATCCTTCACCAATCAACTCTTGATTCATTACAATGGAGTATCAAAATCCTTTTATAGAATTTCATTACATGTAAACCACGGGTCACCAATACCTTGTGCCTGAAATCACTACTATTGACCCAACAACTTTGACTCTTTCATCGAATCGATTTTATCCTAACATGTGTGTGTGTGTGTGTGTGTGTGTGTGTGTGTGTGTGTGTGTGTGTGTGTGTGTATTTTATGGAATGAACATCTCGGGGTAAACCAACTAGTTGCATTTTTGGCAACCTAACTTGATGGGTACATCGAGTGAGGCCAAATAATATCCACAAAGGAAGCTAGCCCAAAGACTTGTAATTCTCAATACTAAATCACTCAAGCTAACCCACTGGGATAATATAATATGTAATACATATTATACATAAGATATGTAATATGATTTGTATATATATATATATATATATATATATTATTATATATTGATTATTAAGCAAGGTTTATAAATCTTAGTGTTTATGGGAGTTGCATGTGATAGGGATTAAGTGTTAGGGTTGAAAGTATGATAACATGACTAGGTGTTATAGGTCTTAGCAATTATAGGGGTTAAGAATTATACAAGTTAGAGGTGAGGCGTATGAGGTCTTTATGCTTTGGATTTTAGGTATTAAGGATTATAATGGTCAAGGCTTAGGTGTTATAGTAGTTAGAGGTGATATCACTTTTAAGGGTTATTGTTGATATAGATTAGAGGTTAGAGTTGATAAGAGAGATAGGGTTTAGGGCTATAATAGGTTAAAAGGGATAGGGGATAAACATAAGCATAATAAAGTTTATATATTAGATTTTATCAAAGTTAGGGGTTGTTATGTTTATGTTTTCAAGTGAAAGGGGATATAGGTTCTAGAAGTTTGAGGGTTAGAAGTTGTAGGTGTGTTGATGGGTCAAAATGAACTTTATTAATAGTAGGGATTATCCCCAATGAGAATTCCCAATTAGAACTCATCTTGTTTGGGATAGGGAACCCATTTGGATTCGATCATGGTAACCATTACTGGTTTTTGGGTTTATCGGTTATGGAACAATACACCGTTGATGGTTTCTAAACTTAAGATTGAGATGCAACTAATATAATATGAAAATTCATGTGTCCAGACATGTGTCCCAATTAGACCTCACCTCAGTTGGGATAGGGAACCCATTCAAATTCTAGCCTAGTAACCATTACTAGTCTTGGGGTTTATTGGTTGTTTCCCAGTCCACCATTGATGGTTACTAAAATTAAAAATGAGATGAAACTAATCTAAGATGCAAATCCATATGTCCAAACATGAATAAAGTAACTATAAAACAAGTATAAAAAACACATTCTCCTATAAATAACTTAGAAAATAGTTCAATATGAATAAATATAAGAATATGAGTAAATGACTTCAAACCCAGAATAGTCCAACATAAAAATAATCATCTACAATACTATGCCCATAGATTCAAACAAACATTTCAAGAAAACATAAGTAATATTGCAAAAACTACACATAAGAATAGTATACAATATGAGCTACATTCTTACACAACTCCAGTACTAAGTAAAAGCAATAGAATAGTCCACATCAAGTGCACACATGAATTAAAGTTTTCTAGAAAATGGCTTGGCCAAAAATGACTTCTCCTCATTACAAGTTTCAATAGTTGTACATGAAAATTTCAAGAGCCAAAATCCCCTTCGTTCAATACAATGACTATATTTATTAAAGTTCATCTTAATTGTTGGTCTTCTACCTTCTTGAGTCTTGTCCTTCCACTTATTTTTTTTTCCTTATCCTAAATAGGATGATGAGGACATACTTACAGTAAAAATATTCATAAATTACAATTTATTTCATCATGTACTCTTACACCTTCAATTTTTTTCCTTTAGTACTTGTATTCCAACATGGATTTTGACACTAGTTTGCCTCATACAATATAATCAATGAATTGCATAGGTATCCTTTGCCTCATACAATATAATCAATGAATTGCATAGGTATCCTTTATTCTTTGCTTGAAACTTGCATATAAGAAGAATCTATGCCTTAATTTAAATACATACTTTGGCCTTTGTCATTTGAGATTGATACCATCATGAAGGTGATTAAAATCTGTGATCATGAAGTATTGGTACATAAGTTTGGAATCTTATGATTTTGTGATATCTTCAATCCAATGGGCTCTCTTTTCCCCTTGCAAAATATTGGCTAATTGCCAAATTTCCTTTCATATATAAAAATTCCTTTAAGATGTGTTAGATTTTGGAAAATTGGTTTTCACTGATTTCAACCTTAGCAGAATCCCTAAACAAAATCTCAGAATCCCCTAAAAGTGATGATGATGTGTCCACTTGAAGAATCCTTGAAGAGCCTTGAGGGAGCCTTGACATAAGTGTATAGAACTCCAAATTGATCCCCTTATGGCATAGTTTTTAATCATGGACATCAAAGGATGAGATAACATGTGGTTTTTTACACATATCCACTTTGAGTTGCACACAAATGGATTATTGAAGGAGCCTTGAAGAATCCCTAAAACCAAGTGAATAACCCCCTAAAGTCAAGTGAAGAAGCCCCTAAAACCAAGAGAAGAATCTCATAAATCCAACTGAAGAAGCCCCTAAATCCAAAAGAATAAGGCACTAAATCCAAGTAAATAATCCCCTAAATCCAAGAGAAAAAACACCTAAAGTAAAGTAAAGAAGAAAGCACCTAAAGTAAAGTAAAGAAGCCCCTAAGGTTGGTCATCCTTAAGGAATAGGTGTGACCCAAAATTTGTGACCCTTGGTTGCACCCCCTCATGTAGAGAAGACTCATATAAACAAGAGGATCCTCATTTGGAATTTGGATCACACCAATTCAACCTAGCCAAGGAAGAGGAGTAAATTTCAACCTAGAGGAGAGATTTTTTCAAGGGAAGATGAAGTGAAGAAGGGGGAAATTCCAAGGGAATATGAAGTCTTATGATGATTTGTTCTAGGGTTTTCTTTGAAGGTCATATTGGAATTTTTGATATAATTTTTTCTATAGAACAATTCAAATAGTGAAACTTGGAGGTGTTTTAGAAGAGATATCAAAGAATCTTGGGTACGAAATTCAAGTCTTGACACATTACAGGTTTGGAGTTATACTCAGTGGAAGTTGAGGTTTTCAAAACTAGGGTTTTCTTCTTCAAAACGAGTCATCTTGCCATTTTCTCTATAACGTTTTTTGGGGATGATTTAAGGAGAGAAAAATGGATTGATTTCAAATAATATATCAAAGAATATTGGGTACAAGTTTCATATCATGATTGATTACATGTATAGATTTATACTTGTTGGAAGTTAGGGTTTGTGACTAATCCAAAAACTAGTCCCAAATAGGTGTTCAAGATAAAACAGTTATATTTGAAGCTTGGTAGGTACAAATTGAATCCCCCTTATTGCATTATAAGGATAAAATATACTAATATTTGAGGTCCAAGTTTCAAAATCAGAAATAGGAAATTGAGCTCGTGGAGAATCTTACAAGTTTGTAGATTTGAGGTACAGTTCTGAGCAATTTGGTATGCAGATTTAAGAAGTTATTTTGGGATTGTATTTGAAGGTTTATTTGATCATGTATAATCATTTAAAATATTCCAAGGGGATTGGTGTCTCCTTCCAGAAGGTATTGAAAAACTCAAGGAGTGGGTGCTTCCTTCAAGTTGGTTAATTACTTAAGAAAAGTTTATGTGGTTTTCTCCCAGTCGGGTTTCCACGCAAAAATATGTGTGCAATTGGTATGAGTTTATGTGATGATGAATGACATGATTAATGGTTAATTTTTATGTAGTTCTTGAAGGTTAAAATTTTTGAAATAACTCTATATTGATTCACACCCCCATCTCAATATTCTTGAATATTCTAACAATTGGTATCAGAGAGGGTTCCTTCAGGAATAGTCTAACCACTAGAAGTCAGATCATGGATAAGCAAGGAGAATTTACCAAAAATGGAACACCATTGCTTGATGGAAAAAATTATTATTTTTTGGAGCATAATAATGAGATCATTTTTGCAACCACGGGGATTTGATGTTTGGAAAGTTGTAGTAAATGGATACACTCCACCAGCTTCTCCCCTAATAGATAATGCTGGGAAAAATATCAGCGAATACAATTCAAAGGCTATAAATGCCATTCTAAGTGGTCTAACAGGTTCAAAATTTTTTAAGGTTATGCATTGTGATTCTGCAAAGGAAATATGGTACAAGCTCAAGAATGTCTATGAAGGAGATGCTAAAGTCAAAGGGGCCAATCTTCAGACTTACAGAGGACAATTTGAACATTTGAGAATGAAGGAAGATGAAGATACTGCAGCGTATTTTCTTTGAGTTAATGAAATTGTGAATACTATAAGAGTATTGGGAGAAAATATTGAAAATTCAATAATTGTGCAAAATATATTGAGATCTCTCCCAATGATATTTTACCCTAAAATCTCAGCTCTAGAATAAAGACAAGATCTGGCTACGTTGAGCATGGATGAAATACATGGAATACTTACAACATATGAAATGAGAACAAAAAAAAAAAATCCATCCAAAATGGAAGCATATTTCAAAGCCTCCAAGAAGACAAGAAAGAACAAGCCAAGGTCAAAACCCTACTCCATAAATAGTGATGATTTAGATAATGAAGAAGAAGAAAACTTTGTGAGAAAGTTGAAAAGAGGAACCGAAAAGCACAAAGGTAAGCTTCATTTCAAATACTTTAATTCTGGTAAAGTTGGTCATTTTTCTTCCAAATGTCCTTATGCAACGGGTTCAAATAATGATGAAGAAGAAGTTTCTAATAAGGAAAAGAAATATTAGAAAAGAGACCAAGAAATAAATAAAGGAATATTTTTGAAAAATAAAAGTATGTATTTAAAAGACAATAATTCATCATCCGATGAAGATGGTGATAGTGACAATGACTCAATAAGAGTACTCTTCATGGAATTAGAGATTCAAGGGGAAAATACTAAAAATAATTAAGGAGACTATGAAGAAGAAGGAGAAGTGAATCTCAAGGCATAATTGATCAGTTCCTTAAGTGATCTAAGAATAGCAAGGAAGAAAAAAAAGTTTGTCAAAGAAGAGTTAAGTAAACTGAAGGAAGGCTTTCAAAAACCTAGAAAAAATTCTAAAGAATCCAAGAAAGCTATCATAGATCTAAGGATTCAACTAGAATAATCCAAAGTGATTGAAGAAACACTCAAGAGACAACTGGAAGAAAAGAAGAAAATGATAAAGAATTTGGAAGCTGAAATAGTCTCACTAAGAAAGGAACTACAGAAGAATAACATCCAACTAAGTTTTGGCAATAACACCAAAATACTGGATGAAATCATCTTTAATAAAAAAAAAACTATTCTATGACAAGTCTAGACTTGGATACAAACAAAATAAATTTGATGAGGGTTCAAGATCTATGATGACAGGAAATGAAGCAGAGAAAATAAGTCATGCAGATACTATCAAGAGTTCCATCAAGAAAGAAGAATGCAAGACTCTAAAGGAGGACATACATAAACCATAAATAAAGAAGAACCAAGAATAAGATCATGCATTCCTAAGAACATGAAATCAAAAACCAGTAATGAATAATAACCAAGAATAAGATCATGATTTCAGAAGAAGAACACCAACTATTCTACCACCCACACCCAGGTACCAAAATATTTTTCTTGGCTTGTGTTATTCTTGCAATAATTTTGGGCATAAAGCCATAAATTTTAGAGTCTATGCAAAGAGTAGAAACACTTGGAACAGAAGTAGCTATGAAAATCCCATGAATAATTATGAATAAAATTATCCCAGAAAGCCTCATGAGGCGTTTTACATAAATTATAACAGTTTTGGTGCTCTGGGTTATGAAATTGAATGCTACAAATGTAACAATTTTGGACACATAGCCAAAAATTGCATAAGTGATTTGAAAGATTCTTCAAGGGAAATTAGGTATGTTCATTTCAATCATATAGGGGAACAACAGAGAACTTGCAAAAGGAAGCAAGAATATTTGAAGGTTGAGGAATGTGGGTTTTCCTTAGAAGCCCAAAATAGAAGAAACCATTGGTATATTGACAGTGGATGCTCAAAGCATATGACTGGAGACAAAAACATATTTATAACATTAAAGAAATAAAAATAGGGGCATGTCACATTTGGCAATGATAACTCAACCAAAATATAGGAAACGATATAGTCAATCTTGGAAACAAAGATTTTGTGGTAGAAAATGTCCTACTTGTTGAAAATACGAAGCATAATTTGTTAAGTGTGAGCCAAATGTGTGATCAAGGACACACACTTATATTCAATTCAAAATAATGTGACAAAAGGAAAGAAGTGTCAGGCATACTACTGGCAACAACGACACAGACTCCAAACAACATATACATCCTTAATGAGATCGAAGAAGAAATATTTTATTTTGGAAAAGAAGATGAAAGTTGGCTTTGGAATATGAGAATGGGACATATACACTTTTATAATCTTGTCAAGATAAACAAGAAGCGAGATGTAAGAGAAATTCCAGAAATTACAAAGCCAACGAATACTATGTGCAAGCACAATCAACACGGAAAACAAACAAAAGTTGAATTCAAGACAAAGGAATACTCTATGAAAAAACCATTGGAAATTGTACACACTAATTTATGTGGGCCCACAAGAACAAAAGGAATAGATGGTGAAAAATAATTCATGTTACTCATTAGTGACTACACTGAAATGACCTGGGTTTGCTTCCTCGAGAAAAAGTCAGAAGCTTTTGAATGTTTCAAGGTATTCAAGGAACTGGTTGAAAATGAAATTGATTTTAAAATCAAATTCTTAATATCATATAATGGATGTGATTTTACTTCAAATGAATTCAGGGATTTCTATGAAGAACATGGAATAAAAAGACTATTCACAATATCTAGAACACCTCAGCAAAATGGAGTTGTTGAAAGGAAAAGAAAAACTGTACAAAAAATGGCTAGAACCATGTTGAATGACTCCAAGATAAGTGATATGTTTTGGGGACAAACAATGCATACAATTGTTTATATATTGAATAGAGGATTGATCATAATTAATAGTGATAAGACTCCATATGAGTTATGGAAAGGAATACCGACCAATGTCAATCACTTTAGAGTGTTTGGAAGAAAGTGTCACATAAAAAGGGAAGACAAGAATATTTGAAAATTTAACTCCCTGGTGGACAAAGGCATATTTGTTGGGTACTCATGAAAAATCAAAGCATATAAGTGCTACAATATAAGACTCAACAAGATAGGGGAAAGCATCAATGTAAAATTTGATGAAACAGGCTTGTTGAAGACCATGAAGGAAAGCATAAATTCAAACATCTTTGAAGAATAGGAAAATGAAGACCTAAAGCAAGAAACCATTTAATGCCTTAATCTCTCGATAAGTTTTTGGGTTATGTATAGTTAAATTTTCATTTCTATATTCCTCCACGACAATTGGATAACCTTATCTTTTCATATTCTTGTTTGATTCAAAATCATGATTTTTGAGGAGTTGGGTGAGAAATTGCATAGGACTGGTGGGCTCATTGAAATAAAATTATTCACCCATATTGTTGCATGAATTCTTCATTTCTTGGCTAGATAGAGTAGTATTGATGCTACAATTCACATCATTTCCTTTGTTATCAATGTTTATCTTCATATCAATCATATTTTTACAAAAAAATTACAAAATATGTTGTATTTTCATTTCCATTTCCATGGTCAATGGTTGATTGCATTGTCGTCATAAAAAATCAGACTCCCAAATTAAAAATTGATATTTAGCCATGATTTGCATCTATAAGTAGCTAGTTGGTATTTTTTAAAAGGAACTTCATGTGAATATTTATTTGTCTTTTATCACTTGAGTCATCTATGTAAATAATAAGATAAGGTAACACGTTTTCATGTTCTTACCACCTCTTTTTTCCTTATGTGCACCTTTGTGTAAATTTTATGGTTTATTCACACATTTCAATAATCCTCATTTGTATTATGTTCTTACCACCTCTTATACCTTATCTCATCCTTTTGTATTTACATGTGTACTCACAACCTCTTTTTCTTATTTGCACACATCACCTTATTTTTAAAAGAATATTGTCTCTCAACTCTATGAACATGTTGGCATTTTTTTCTAAAAGGGCACTTTTTTATGCTCTAATACCAAATATTATGAACCAATGCCTTGTGAATGATAAAAAATCAATGAATAATAGTCCACTTCTAGGGGGAAACCTCCTTTTAAAATATATCCAATTCAAAAGAAAAGATATGATGAGATGAGATGATCCTAATACTAGGTCTCCTTAGTATATATATAAGAGACAAAGGTTACAACTATAACGAAAGGGTACAATGAAGGGTTCTAGCCTAAATACAAATATAGCACTAGAAATGTAATAATTCAATATCTAAGGCTTAATAAGGGGTTTTATACAGCAAGATTTATGTGGGGTGGTTTGTTTTGAGGATTAATAAAGTAATTTATCATTACATTAACACAACCATTTAATTAATAATTTATTAAAGCCCTAAAAACTCTTAAATTAAAAACACTTCTAGATTTTTAGAGCCGACCATAGAATTTAGACTTCTCCACCTCTCGCTAATTCATTATTTATATACGCTCTTCAAATTTATCTTTACCCAGGATTAGTTGTCCTGATGATGGGTCCTGATATGGACTCGAAACGTCGACCTCCGATAATCAATATTGTGGATCCTCTGAATCCTCAAAAGGGGATTTATACTTAACACAGGGGTTTTCATAGGGATTAACATGCCCTTCTCCTTCAAACAAGTGTTTTCCTCAACACTTAACTAACTACGGGCTTTTCTACATGAAAAACACATCTTCCCATGTCACCTCTTCCACTGGTAGGTTCTTCCATTTGACGAGGTATTATATAATTTCTTGATTTTTCACCTTCTTAATACTTGTTTCAAGGATTTTTTCTAGTTCTAGTATGATTTTCCCTTCCTCATTAATCTCTGGTAAAATAGTTTGGACTGGTATTTTTTCACCGATTACCTTCTTTAAGAAAGAAACATGGAAGATTGGATGTACACGTGAATATGGAGGCAACTCCAATTTGTAATCCATACTTCCAATCCTTTGCAACACCTTATAGGGGCCATAATTTTTGGGTGATAATTTATTGTCCTTATTTTTTCGCTTGAGGGACATCTGTTTATATGGTTGTAGCCTTAAAAATACTCGATCCCCCATTTCAAATTCCCTTTCATTGCGGCGCTGATCTGCTTGTTTTTTTATCCTATTTTGTGCCATAACCTAGTTGTCCTTCAACAGTTTGAGAACCTCTTTTTGGTTTCCTATGTGTTCCTCCACTACATGAACCTTTGTATTCCCTTTCAAAGGTGATTAGATGGATGGAGGATGATATCCATAAAGTGCCAAAAATGGGGAATTTTTTATGAAGTGTGGAAGGATGTGTTGTACCACCATTATGCCAAGGAAAACCACTTGACTCATAGTGCCTTTTTATCATATGCAAGCAAATGAAAATATCCTTATAGATATTTATTCACAATCTTAGTTTACCCATCAGACTAAGGATGGTAAGATGAGATGTGAGCTAATTGAATACCTAAACAAGAAAATAATTCAATCCAAAAAATTCTTGTTGGATCTCTATCACTTACAATAATCTTGGGGACTCCATGTAGATTTTGAATTGTTTCCATGAATGTTGTAGCTATTGTACTTGCTTTAAAACAGATGATAAAGAGAGAGAAAATGGGCATACTTTATCAGTCAATCCACTACTACCATGATGACATTATTTCCTTCAAATTTGGGTAAACATGTAATAAAATACATTGAAAAATCTTCCCAACATTGACTTAGTATAGCTAATGGTTGTAAGAGACCTGACATATTGATTGTCTCTCCCTTATTCTATTGGCGAACCACGAATTCAGACACAAAATTTTGAACATAATTTTTAATACCTTCCCCAAAAAATACTTCTTGATCCTGTGGTAAGTTTTCAAGAACCTTGAATGTCCTCCTATAAGAGAAGTGTGTAATTCCATAAGGACCTTCTGTTTGAGTTGGGAATTCTTATATAAATATAGGTGATCATGATACTATAGAAAATCATTCTTCCATAAAAATATACCTAATTCATTGGGGTCCTCTTTTAGTTGTTGAATGATCTTGCATACCTCTTGATCTTGCTTCCATTATATCCTTGCTTCTTCCACCTAATCATATTGTGAAATAGAAATAGCACAAAGTGAACCCTCTATTTCTTCTTCTTTTTTTGAAAGTGCATCTACCACAATATTATGTTTTCCTTTCCTGTAAATAATTTCAAATTCATAACCTAGCATCTTTGAAACCCATTTGTGTTTCTCTTCTAAAGATAATTGTTTCTCCAATAGGTACTTCAAACTACCATGATTTGTTTTTACTTTTAAGTGTCTTCCTATTAGGTAAGGGCACCATTTCTTAACTACATGTAGTATGGCCAACATTTATTTTTCATAAATGGGTTTGAGTAAGTTTTTTCCTTTAAGTTGGTTGTTGTCAAAGGAAAGGGGCCTTCCTTCTTGCATTAAAATTGCACGAATTCCATGGCCTGAGGCATCACACTCCACAATAAATGTTTTTGTGAAGTCGGGTGGGGTTAGGACATGAGTTGTACACATATGCTCCTTAATTTTTTCAAAAGCTTTAGTTGCTTCTTGAGTCCATGAAAATTCTTCCTTATTTATTAATGATTTTAGAGGTGTTACTATTGGACCATAGTTTCTGAAAAAAATTATGGTAATATCTCGTCAATCCTAAGATCCTCTAAGTTTGTTCAAGGTTTTGGGAATTGGCCATTCCCTCATAGCTTTAATTTCTTTTAAGGTCCACTTTTACACCTTCATGAGATACAACATGACCCAAATATTCCACTTCTTGAACCCCAGAGGCACACTTGGAAATATTTGCATAATTGTTTTGCTCTTATAAAAGTTGTAATACTCTATCAACACGTTGTACATGCTATTCCAAATATTTTTTATACATTAGTATGTCACAAAAAAGTAATAAAAAAAAATTTCTAAGGGTTTTAAAATAAAATTCATCAAGCTTTGAAATGTTGACGTTGCAAGAGTAAGTCCAAATGGCATAACCAAAAAATAATAATGACCTTCATGTGTTCTAAAGGTTGTTTTGGGAATGTCTTCCTCCCTCATTTTGATTTGATGATATCCAAATCGGAGAACTAACTTAGTTAAAAAAATTGCTCCATGTAATTCATCTAATAATTCATCAATGATAGGAATAGAAAACTTAATTTTGATGGTCTTTTTGTTGAGTTGTTTATAATCTGGACATATATGCCATGAACCATCCTTCTTCATAACCATCACTACTATTGAAGAGAAATAAATTTGGCTAGGTTGAATGATGCACACCTCTTACATTTCTCAGATCATATGCTCAATCTCACTCTTATATGCATATGGATACTTGTAAGGCCTAATGTCAGGTGGTACAATTCATGGTTGAAAATGAATATCATGATCATGATTTCAAACATGTGGAAGATCCTTATGAATCTCTCCAAATACCTTGTGTAATATCCCTAGGTTGAACTTGATTGTAAATATAAATACAAATGTACTTAAGCTAGTGAGTTGTTTTGATATCATTTTTTTCATTTCATGGCATAGTGCACGCATGTACTGCGCAGTAAAATGAGGAAGTGTGCACATTCCAGGATATCGCGCGCAGCATCTTAAGTGCGTGCGATGTTGAGGCCAGGGAGCCTTTGTGTATATGATATGTTTTATAGGTTGGTGAGCCAGTTATTATAAGCTAGGATGCATATGTTTTGATTAGGTAGGAGAGCCTAGATGTTAAAGGCCAGTGCACCTATTTTTGTACATGTCTCATATTTAATATAAAATACATTGTTGCATGCAGACCGACCACAATAGAAGAGATGGGGGACTAAACTCCACTAGTCGGGGAAAGGGTGGAAAAATTCTAAGCTAGGGAGATTAAGCCAAAAAGGAATATTAAATTAATATTTCTTAAAGTATAAAGTATGGATAATTATGTTATCCTAAGTTATAAAGTTGGGGACAAGTGGACCAAAGTAGCTTCCACCATGACAAGTGTCAAGTTGGGGACATGCATACATATTGTTGGGACTTACCTCATTTTGACATCTCCCCCATCATTCTTACCATAATATTTTCCAGGATTCCTTCCATCATTCAGCCATGATTCCATGACCATTTCACTCACGCATTCTGTTATCCTTCAGACATTTTTTTCACTGTATTTGAACCTGTATCAATGGCCATTTTGTGTTGGTGTAGCTAGCTAGCTGGGGAGAGGGACTAAAGAAGTGGGTTGTCAGGCCCGTGGGATATTGAAGAGGTGGGTTGTCAGGCCCGTGAGTAATTTCTCTCTGGGTGAGAGAATTGTTGGGGAATTGATTTCCTAAAGGTGCTAAACTACAGCTGTGGGGCTCTAAGACTTCATGCCTGGCCTATTGTTGAAGCCCTGGAAGGGAAGTGGGGCAGCCGAGGGACTGTTGAGCAAAGAAGGGGCACACTTCCTTGGGTGGGGCAGGCATGTGGGGAATGAGGGATTGTAGGTTGTTAGTTTTAGTAGGCACCTATGATGGCGTCTTTCTTGTTTTCCATGAGTCGTTATCCTGGTTAGGAACCCTTACCCGAGTGGAGTTTAGTCCCAGCTCGAGGGTGACCCACTATTGGGAGTGATGAACAGTGTGGTCTAAGGCTGGGAGGTTTGTGGAAGGTCTGCACGCAGTTGGTGATATTCTTACAAAGATAAGTGTCATTTGTGTGATAAATTTACATGTTGTATTGTTATTTATGTGTGTATTTTTGTGGGTTTCTCTTATGCATGTTTATAACTGTCTCTATGTTTATGGGTATTTCCCATATATGTTGCATGTCTATGTTTACTATTATTTCAGTATGAATTCATGCTTTTGCATAACATATATGTCTGTTCACGTTTATATATAAGCTTCCGCAAGAGTTTTGTATGTGTATATATCTTAGTTGCATGTAGTTTGAAATATGTATGTAGCATAGCCCAGCATGACGCTGAGTTTGTTACAGTATGTTCCGCATAGAGAACAGACGTGTTCTTTGGCATAGCATGGCTCGACATGGTTGGTCGGGGACGTTACAAATTGGTATCAGAGCATGAAAGAATGTTCTGGAGTGGCATTTCTCGATCTGTGAGTTGTTGGGGATGTTGCAAATTGGTATTAGAGCTTCAATTTTCAATATTGAGCCTGAATGGGCCAAACAAGTTGAGTTGAGGCAAAATTATTCAAAGGAGTTATTTCGAAATGGCCAAATTTTGAGTTGCAGAGCATATAGCTACAGTATGGTACTGGAATTGGGAAAGAGCCCCAATTTTGGCTGGTAAATTCATGGGGAAATGGATAAATTCAGCCAAGTGGTGAGATATTATTGTTTAATATTTTTTCTAGCATATTCGAACCAGGAATTGGTTGAATTTGAAGTTACAGTGAAGCCGTGACAGTGGGAGAGAGATTAGTAAATAAAATTCTCAATTCGGGAATTGATTTCCAGGAAATTCATTCCAGAAATATCAACCCACAGTGATCTGTTGTTACAGAGGGTGAGCTAGTGTTATCGGGGTGAAATTGAACGAATTTCATAGTTTCTGAATGTCTATGGTAAATGTGCGCAGTTGGGTGCACCAAAAATTCATGTGGCACAGTGAAAATCTCGAGATAGGTAAAATTTGGCACTGCGCGGAAAAGTATTGGCATGTTGATGCGCGCATTAAATTTTGGTGTTGCACGGAAAAATATGGTGTCAGGGTGCGCGTGGAAAATTTTGGCATCGCACGGAAAATGTGGCGTGCAGGCGCGCGTGGTAAATTTCAGTGCAGTGCGGAAAAATGTTTGTGTGCGGATGCGCGCGCTAAATTTAGCATTGTGCGGTGCACACACCCGTAGTAATGGTGCACATGGTGTGCGCAGTATTGCAAAGCTCAGAGGAGTTTGGTTGGTGTACGCACAATAGGAGTATAAGTTGTCTCACGACAGTGTAATCAATGGTCCATGCAGACTATTGTGCGCAGTGGGGTATATTGAACTTTGGTATGGTGCAATGCATAGAGAAAAATGCATGTGGAATATCAGTGTGCGATACAAAAACTATGTGCAATAGGTATCAGTGCAAGAACCAAAATCGTGCACAGTGGATATTGGCGCGCAACATAAAAATAGTGCGCGCAAGTTATTAGCGTGATGGAGAAGAAATGCATAGTGGTTAAAGTGCACGAAGCATGAGTTACCTTATGATGTTGCATCACATGGAAAATACGGGTGCACATATTGAAATTTGTGCGGACAAAGTTGTTTGGAGAGTGAAGAACAATAGAAACCAACGAATTTTCATGAAGTTTTATATCGTTTGAGCATCACCTTTTTGCAGCACATTTTTGAGGGCTCTCTCGTGTCACTGGGTATATCTATATAAAGCATTGGCTAAGATTTGGTTGTTTTGGGGTTTGTTGTTGAATGACTGGAGGAACAGAGATGACATTTGGGCTATGGAGTCTAGAATGAGCAATGCATTGTCGGAACATTGAGCTATCAAGAGAAGAAGGCTAATTAAGGCGATGAGTCTGAGTTTAATAGAAAAATTGCATGGTATTAGAGGAAAAAAGAAACACACAACCGCATCGGAGCATTATTTAAAATGAATTCAGAGTTGGTTTGAGAAGAAATAAATATAGTTTAAATTGCTAAGCCGAGAGCATCTTAGAGATGAATTATGGGTTTTATATTCCTCCGATTCGGACAAATGAAAGTGAAATATAAGCTTACAAGAAACACATACTATGAAAGAAAACAAGATTCCTATCACCACCAGTCAAAATCTTTCATAAACAGTCCTAAATTCTGTTTCTGCTTTTATATATTCATTTTAATCCCAAAATTACAAAAAAAAAAAAAAAAAGTCCTCCTGTTTAGAGGGCAGGTTCCTTTCCCTCTTTTCTTTCTTCCTCAAGATAATATATATATAGAGGAATTATTTGTAGAATTCGAAATGCTCAGACCTTCGCATATTTCTAAAAGTAGAGATAAGTTACAAAAAGGGAATGATTTAAAATAATAGTTACCCTATTTTAAAGAGACCGTTTAAGAACAAGTCTATCATCCCTGGAGCCCTTTCTCTACTACCAATTGTCCAAAATTTGTTGAAATGTACTTAATTTATGAGAAGACTCATTTCAGCTTAGCGAGCTCCTCCTTTAGGGTATCTAACCAGACCGGTTGATTCCCTTCAGCACTTTCAACCGTACCAGTTATGGTTTCTTTCTTCTAGCGCTTGCTTTGTTTCTTCTTAATAGCTGGCATGTTGATGACTAAATCCTTCATAATGGGATTTAGCCTGACTTCCATTTTCGAGTCTGTAGCAGGATCTATGTGGAACTCAGTCTCTATTATATGTGCAATTACTCTTTCCTCCTTACTCGCAAGAAAATATACCATGTTGCCCGAATAACCAGTCTCATTGGATGTAGCTTTGTCCATGTACCTCAATTTTGTGGACATTGAAATGCTTATACAGAGAGCAGAAGGTTGAGAAAAATTGGAGATTACTTTGTTTATGGATAAGATGATGCCTCCATACTTGTGAATTGGTAGTTATAGAGTCCCAATCATGAATCACAGACAAACTTACATACAAGTGTGTTGGGTTTCCATGTTTGGATAATCCATTTCAAATGATTATCTTTTGAGTTCGTTACATGGCGGCGTTCACCTGACATAATCCAGCTGGGAAGTACCGAATGAGTGAAGCGGGGTGATTTGACTAGCCATCACTTGTCCCATGAGTGGTGGTTTTGACATATTGAAACACGTGACATCGGGACTTTGGCGAAAGTGGTTTCGGTTTAAAACTTTGAGTTATTAACAGGTGAGAAGGTTGGATTTTAATTAAAAATAAGAAGAGGTACTCAAGGAAAGAGTGCTATAACAAAATATTTCTTAAGATGATCAAAAGCCAAGACTACAAAAGGTTAAGGTGTGAATCTCAGTGCAGCCATAAAATCTTGGGAGGTCACTACAGGAAGTCCTCTCATGTTAGTCAAGTATTCAATGGAATCTAGACATAGGAATAGATCATGTAGTGAATGAATTAGTGAAAGTGCATTCACTCCCAAAGAAACCAATATACAGATTAAGCAATACATTGGAGTCAAGTATATTATAAAAGGAATTGACCACCTGAATGATAGTAATTAGATAAAAAAAGAGGCTTATTGCATGTTGGATAAGGAGTGCATCATATCCATGGATTAGCTATGAAATTAGAATAATGCTTCCCTTATGGTTATCAGAGTGCGCAGTGGAAGCATGGTATGAAGGGAATTATTTATGATATGATAGAATTGGATTGTGCAAGGTAGGTTGAAATCAGATTTGTCAAGACAAGGAAAGTAATAGATAGCAAGAAAATCTAAGTACTGATATGATCAGTTAAGGAAAGGATAAACCAAGTACCTCAAGAAGGAAATTGGTGTTAACTGCCCTAGGTTACTCAGAAAACATGACTAGAAATAGAATTGGGCCATGTAGGAGTTGGATCAAAGGGATCCGAAAAATAAATGGATGTTGAAGATCCAAAGTCTATAAGACAACAAGATTGGAATCATAATCCATCCAAGTATGAGTTGGGATAGATGGATGGATCCAGAAAATAAATTAAAAATAAAAATTGAAGCTTAATATCAGTTTAGTATTTGGATGGAAAATAAAAAGAAGCCAAGGGTGTTTTGGCTAGAAAGTGCTCAAATCAGAAATATGCATGCACAGTAATTACAGTGAAGAGCACTTGAAGGTTCAAGAGTCCAGGAGAATGGAAGACTTCTGGGATAAACAAGGAACTATGATACAGGAAGAAAGAAAGTGTTGCAATTACTGTAGCAGCAAGTATTTTATGGCTTGTTGGGACAACCATAAGGTGATAATGCTTGCATGTTTGCAACTGTTGTTGATAATGTTGTTGCACATGGAAGGACACAACAAAAAGTTGGAATGTTGAATTATAAGGCTGATAAGGAGGCATAAGAGCTTCTATTGTCATCAATTGATCAGGTAACATTAAAATTGTTTAATGGAAGCCATGAAGGTAAGTATCCCTCTCTTGGAAATCATGTTGTATAATTGCCAAAGGGAAATATAGGTAAGAATTTCCCCAAATTGATTTTTTTTTAACTACGTTACATGGTATTGTTTAAGTGCATTAACAGGATTAAGTTACCACTAAGTGTGGTAAAGGCTAGAGGCATGTTTTTTTATCAAAGCTTTAACTTTTGAATGCACACACTGACATAGTAGCATGTCATATCGACCTGGTTATGAGGCAATAACCAGAGAAAATAAAAGATAATAACTTGTTATAGGAATGATGCTAAGAAAGATGGTCATGTATGAGACCAGGACATGGTTGGATATGGCAAGGTATGGTTATAGAAAGGTTAAGTGCCACACAAATACCCAATGAGCTTCCTACTTTAAATAAAAACTTGGACTACAACCTTTTTGCTAACACTAATAAACACTACAGAATTGAATTCTTGGTGTAGTGTTCAGATCGAAAAGGAAGGAATCCAGGTAATTGTGAAGACAATGGGAAGTGTGTGGAGATGTGTTAATACATTGGCCACATTTCCAATTTATGGATGGTGAGATGCATGACTTAGATAAAGATCATTCTGAAAATCAATGCAAAGATGCATTGAATAAATAGGCATTGAGAAGTTGCACTCATGCCTAGTAAGTGGAAAAGTTGCACTCATACATGATGAAATTGTATACTTAACTGCATTTTGTTGAATGCATTATGTGAGTGCATGTATATATGTTTTTGCATGGAAATAATTATACTAATGGTTGAAATGTTGTTAACTCACGAAGTTGAGAACATTTCAGGAACTGATAAACATTGCAACGGGAAAGTTGCAAGTGAGGTGGTCACAGGAATAATTACTACAGAAAATTTATGTTCGGAAAATTGAAGAAGTGAACTTGTTGTTGCTAATTAGGAACATGCATATGCATAGAATGATGAGTCATTCTATTGAGTTAAATTGTTTGGTAATTGTGATTGAATTGCTAGGTGCAGGAAATTCTAAGATCATGGCATAAGGTGTTATACATGTTGAATTAGGATATACAGAAAATGCAAACCATCTATTGGTTGTATGCAATATAAATAGAATTTCATATTTGGGAAAAGTCGAATTCCTTATGAAATTAATTGATTTATAAAATGGAATTTTTATAATGCTCTCTCATGATAATTGCATATGTATGATGTAGATGAGATGATACTGATTAAAGTGGGAACTCCTGGAGCCACGGTGCTCTGAAACTTCCTACCCAGCCTGTGCTAGAGCCCTGGAAGGGAATTTGAGCAGCCGATGAACTGTTGGATAGTAGAGGTGCATACTTCCTTGGGTTTTACAGGCATGTGGGGAAGAGAGACCGTTGGTTGGAGTGTTGTTGAGGTTTGGTACCTTGGCCTAGACTATGCTGATATTGATTGTGTTCTGTGGTTATCTTGGGAAGACATTGTCCTAATGGAGTCATATCCCATGCTTGGGAATGGTATGCTGCTGAGAGATTATCAGCAGTGAGATATAAGTTTGGGTGGAACGTCATGGATCTTCAGCCAGCTGCTGCTTTAATGAAGTTTAATTGAAGCATGTAATAAGGAACAATGAGATGAATTATTTCCTGAACTAGCTCTATGGAATAGAGAAATTGACTTTAAGTTGCAGTATAAGTACCAGAATTGGCGACAGAAAGTAAAGCACCAGATGGGTAACAAGCTTTCAATAGCTAAAGCTTGGATATTTTAAAGAATTTGAATGGTACATGATATATAATGACCTGAGGATTTTTGAAAATTCTGTTGTATATGTATACATGATGCACTGAGAACAATGCATAAATAAGGGGAGGGGATTGTAATATCCCCAGGCTGAACTCGATTGTAAATATAAATACAAATGTACTTAAGCTGGTGATCTATTTTGATATCATTTTTTTCATTTCATGGCATAGTGCACACATGTACTGCGCAGTAAAATGAGGAAGTGTGCACATTCCAGGATACCGTGTGCAACATCTTAAGTGTGTGCGATGTTGAGGCCAGGGAGCCTTTGTGTATATGATATGTTTTATAGGTTGGTGAGCCAGTTATTATAAGCTAGGATGCGTATGTTTTGATTAGGCCAGAGAGCCTAGATGTTAAAGGCCAGTGCACTTGTTTTTGTACATGTCTCATATTTAATATAAAATACATTGTTGTGCACGAACCGACCACGATAAAAGAGATGGGGTACTAAACTCCACTAGTCGGGGAAAGGGTGGGGGGGGGAGGTTAAGTAAAAATTCTAAGCTAGGGAGGTTAAGCCAAAAAGGAATATTAAATTAATATTTCTTAAAGTATAAAGTATGGATAATTATGTTATCCCAAGTTATAAAGTCGGGGACAAGTGGACCAAAGTAGCTTCCAACATGACAAGTGTCAAGTTGGGGACATGCATACATATTGTTGGGACTTACCTCATTTTGACATCTCCCCCATCATTCTTACCATCATATTTTCCAAGATTCCTTCCATCATTCAGCCATGATTCCATGACCATTTCACTCACACAGTCTGTTATCCTTCAGATATTTTTTTCACTGTATATGAACTTGTATCCATAGCCATTTTGTGTTGGTGTAGCTGGCTAGCTGGGGAGAAGGACTGAAGAAGCAGGTTTTCAGTCCCATGGGATATTGAAGAGGTGGGTTGTCATGCCCATGAGTAATTTCTATCTGGGTGAGAGAATTGTTGGGAATTGATTTCCTGAAGGTGCTAAACTACAGTTGCAAGGCTCTGAGACTTCATGTCCGGCCTATTGCTAAAGATTTGGAAGGGAAGTGGGGCAGTAGAGGGACTGTTGAGAAGAGAAGGGGAACACTTCCTTGGGTGGGGTAGGCATGTGGGGAATGAGGGACTATAGGCTGTTAGTTTGAGTAGGCACCTATGATGGAGTCTTTCATGTTTTCCATGAGCCGTTAGCCTGGTTAGGAACCCTTACCTAGGTGGAGTTTAGTCCCATCTCAGGGGTGACCCACTGTTGAGAGTGATGAATAGTGTGGTCTAAGGCTGGGAGGTTCATGGAAGGTCTGCATGCAGTTGGTGTTATTCTTACAAAGACAAGTGTCAATTGTGTGATAAATTTACATGTTACATTGTTATTTACGTGTGTATTTTTGTGGGTTTCTCTTATGCATGTTTATAATTGTCTCTATGTTTATGATTATTTCCCATATATGCTACATGTCTATGTTTACTGTTATTTCAGTATGAATTTGTGCTTTTTCATAACGTATCTGTATGTTCACGTTTATATATAAGCTTCTGCAAGAGTTTTGTATGTGTATATATCTTAATTGCATGCAGTTCAAAATATGTATGTAGCATAGCTCAGCATGATGTTGAGTTTGTTCCAGTATGTTCTGCACAGAGAACGGATGTGTTCTCTGGCGTAGCGTGTCCCGGCATGGTTGGTCGGGGACGTTACAAATTGGTATCAAAGCATGAAAGAATGTTCTAGAGTGGCATTTCTCGGCCTGTGAGTAGCTAGGAATGTTACAAATTGGTATCAGAGCATGAAAGAATGTTCTAGAGTGGCATTTCCCAGCCTATGAGTGGTTGGGGATGTTACACCTTGTAATGGTTGTTGATAAATATTCGGAGATCCATTGGAGATGAGGATATAGATGTTTGAACATCTAGTGAGCACAATTGTGCAATTGCACCATGGTGTCCCTTTTTGAGTAATTTTTTCATGCTATTAGAGATTATCACCTTAGAGGGTTTCCCTTGGATACCTCTAAGATCCATTTCCTTACCTTCTGAGGAAAATATCATGAAAAGATATTGAAAATTAAGGGACATTTTTCCCAGTAAGTGTAACCATTGGACCCCTAATACAACATCAAAACCACCCATTTGGATGGCAGTCATGGGACTATCCAAAAAATACTCCCCCATATTGAGCTTAATACTAAGGCACTTCCCAAAACTATTTATGGTACCTCCATATTCAATAATTACTTGAAACTATGGTGATGGAAACACAAAGCAATTAAGATGTTTTTCTAATTTGTAATTGATGAAGTTATGGGTACTACCAGAATCAACCAACACGCACTAGGGATATCAACCAACCAACACCCATAGATATAAACATATACAAACTTAAACATTATATTTTACCTCAGATAGATTTACAACATCCAAGATTTTTCTAAGTCGTGTTATTTTTATTGATCTCCTATGCTTCTTCATAAGTAAACGAACTCTTGTCAACATCTAGACTAATTTCAGCGCAAACAAGAAAATGGGAAGAACATGAAAGGAAAAAAATGCTATCAAAATTGAATTTGAAGAATGTTGTTGAATAAGTCCACTTCGGAAAGAGTCTTGCATTCATTCAAAGTTGCAATACCAAAAAGGATGAGTGACATTGAATGATATGGATTTATGAGGGAACCAAATGAAACACATAAATAATATAGAAACAAAGAGATACAATAATACTCAAATTCTATTAAAGACTGAAATATGCAGAGACTGTAAAAGAAAATACAAAGTGAAATGAACTCGCTAGAATGGTGGTAGCTTATCTCTGAGACGATATGTGACGACTACATGCATTCGCAAGAAGATGATTACAATGAGGCTCCCAAGGAATTTTTAACATAAATCATCAATGAGAAAACCATAAACATCTTAAACCCTAACCCTAGAAGATAAAACACCAAAAGGTTTGTGGGACCCGATAGGTGTAGTTGATACATCAACTTCCCTAGGGCGTAACGTTTTCATACGATCTCCATTTAAGGTGCTTGATACCTCGTCGGAAAGGTATAACCAATAAGTACACACTATGAATGGCCCAACATAGGCCTTTAATATCTATTGGTGTTTCTGCATCAAAAAACGTTGTTTAGGGCCTAAAAATGGCCCTAGAAGTTTGGGACCCGAAAAATTTTAGAAAAACTACCAAAATGGAAATTGTTTGTTGCACTAGTGGTGCTAGCAGGGAAAATCCCCCTATTACTATACTGGGTTAGAGTATAGATAGAGCATTGATCTCCCTTAAAAGACAATCCTATTTCTAAACTACCCCAAACAATCTGACTTTAAAATATAAGAGAAGGAAAAGAGGGTGTACCTTAGGTCCTTTCGGTTGGCGTAAACCTCTTTCTCCTTTATATTTTCTTGGACTGTTGGTCTCCTACCAAAGATGACCTGCAAATAATTTAAACAATTGTTGATTAAGGTTGGTTGTCATTGATGTCAAACCTTGAAGAAAGCCACGTAGCAAAAAGGTTGGGTAATGGACCCAAGATTGTTTTATGTAAAGATGACTCGTTATTGTCTTTTCATGGTTGATAATAAGTAGAAATGGATGAACTCCAAAGTGGTCCCCTTATGGTGAAATCCCTCACGGGAATATGCTTTGTGGATTGAGTTATCCTAAAAGTATGGTTAGAGAACCCATGCTTATTTATGGAATAATGAGATGAATGTTAGTGAATTTGTCAGTGAAACTATCCTATATGTATATTTCTCATCATGCCATTTCTGGTGGTATGTGTAACGTCACATAACTCCTCACGGTTAGAGAGTTGTGGGCATGAGAAGTTGGAGAACTCAGGTTTGGGTAATGGACCCAAGTTTGTTTGATGGATAATGGTATGAGTTTTGATATATTTTCAGGTAATATTATTCTATATGGATAGCAAATTTCATTCCATTTCTAGTGGTATGTGGAACGTCACATAACTCCTCACGGTTTGAGAGTTATGGCCTTACGAAGTTGGAGGACCCTCATATGTCATCTAGAAGCCCCAACAAGGTCAAAGTAGTCAAAGTGGTTTAAGAGTTTTTAAAGGTAAATAATAAAGTAAAGTGATGAGTGTGCTATAATTCAAAGTGAATACAAAATCAATTATTTAAATAATAGATTTAATGGAGAAATTAGAAGTGGGTTAACCCTAAAATAAGGAAAGTGGGCAAAGTAACCTAGAAGATGTTTTTAAGGAAGCTACTTGGAGAGTATAAATAACATGCAAGGCTCTCTCATTTAAATCACACATGAGAATATTGAATACCTATAGGTTCCTGAGGTAACCAAAGGATATCTAAGCCGAATTTTTGAGGGAAGGTGAAGAAAAGAAGGTTGGAATTCAAGGAAGGATAAATTCTTTTGATGATGCTTTCTAAGGTATGTTATTTACAGGTCATCTCACCATTTTCGCAATAAATTTTTTTATAGAATTATTCAGACCGTTAAATTTTTATTCCATTGATGAAACATATCCAAGTATCTATGGTAAAAATTTCAGATTGTGGGTCGTTGAATTTTTGGATTTACACTCCGTGGAAAATAGGGTTTGTGGCTAGTCCTGAAACTAGTCAAAAACAGGTGTTTTGGGTAAAAATGGCATAACTTCTTCATAACAGATCCAAATTCAGTAAGAACAAATGTGTTGGTTAGAGTGTAGTCTTTATTATTCTTTGTAATAGTTTCATATCGATTCAATAAATATTCCGTGTGGGGCACACTCTACAAGGTCGCTCTCTAGAATAAGCCAGAATGCAGCAAGGTATGCCATTTTTGCTATAACTACTTTTCTGAGAGGTTCCAAGTAGTGAAACCTAGAGGAATTGCAAAAAACACACTGAATCACATTGTGTATCAGTTTCAGATCTCTATTCATTACAGGTACAAAGTTATGATTATTTCAAGTTAGGGTTGTTGACTAATCCAAAACTAGTCATGTGAGACTAAAGAAAAGTTTGATGTAAATGCTAGTCTCTTATTGTTCAAAGTTAAGGAAGGTTTGCAGGTATGTGATCATATACACTAGGTCTATTACAGAGTTATAAATCATATTTGGATGATGAAATTGATGAGTGCTTTTGGTTGAGGTACAAGTTGGGTACATGGTTGAGACAAGTAGTTGATGAATTGGCACATACATGAGGTGTATAGTTGATGATGTTGGTACATATTGATGATTCATAGTTGATGAGTAGTTGACACATGATTGGTATGTACTTGGTACATGGTTGGTTTCACTTGTTTATGGTACAATTTGATTACATATTGTTTGGTACAGGTTGGTGCATGGTTGATGCACTTGTTTATGGTACAGTTGATTCATGGTTGATGAATGGTTTAGGTTTATTGGTACAGGTTTATAGTGGTATGTCTCACAGTGATAGTGTGACAGTGGTTCCATCATTCTACTTCTACTTCAGGGCGGTTCAAGTGATTGTAGCTACCTTCCGGTTGTAGCCGGAGAACATAGGGGGTTGTAGCCTCCTTCTGGTTGTAGCCAGAGAATTGGGGAGTTGGAGCTTCCCTCAGGTTGTAGCCTGAGAAACTAGGGGGTTGGAGCCTCCTTCTAGTTGCAGCTGGAAAACTAGCCCCAGAAACTAGGGGGTTGAATTCCTTCTAGTTGAAACCGGAAAACAAAGGAAGTTGGTGCTAAATG
Source organism: Picea sitchensis (assembly GCA_010110895.2). Taxonomy (NCBI): domain Eukaryota; kingdom Viridiplantae; phylum Streptophyta; class Pinopsida; order Pinales; family Pinaceae; genus Picea; species Picea sitchensis. The sequence continues at coordinate 317,199 of SNQJ01S0000378.1, forward strand.
AATGTAATTCTTCAAGACATATAAGAAAAAGCATTATGTTTTTTCCCCCGCTTTGGGTTTCCACATAAAACACTCCAAAAATTTGCATGTGTGATTGTTCATTTATTATTTCATCATTGGTTAATAATATACATTGATATAACACTTTAAGAAAAAGGATTATAATTACGCTTATTAATCGACTAATTCCCCTTTTGATTCACCCCCCCTCTCAGAAATCCAACAATTGGTTTCAGAGCCGGTTCCTTCAGAAATCAGTTTAACCACTTAAAGGTAGATCATGGAGAGTACCAACTTGTATAAAAATGGAATACCACAGTTTGATGGACAGAAGTATGCGTTTTGGAGCATAAGGATGAATACATGTATACATGCACAGGGATTTCAAGTTTGGAAATCAATTGTAGATGGATACACAGCACCAACAGTTCCACCAACAAATGACAAAGCAATGAAACTCAGTGAGAATAATTCCAAAGCCAAAAATGCACTTTTGAATGGTCTTAGTGATACGGTATTCACCAAAGTTGCACATTGTAAATCCGCTAAAGATATTTGGGACAAGCTTCGAAATATTTATGAAGGAGATACAAAAGTCAAAGCAACAAAGCTTCAAACTTACAGAAGGCAATTCGAACAACTAAAAATGAAGGAAGATGAGAATATTGCAGCCTACTTCTTACGAGTCGATGAAACAATGAATGCAATCATAGGATTGGGAGAAGAAATCAAAGAATCTATAATTGTTCAAAAGGTACTAAGTTCTCTTCCTATGAGATTTAACCCTAAGATATCAGCACTAGAAGAAAGATCGGATCTAAACTCAATAAGCATGGACGAAATGCATGAAATCTTCACAGCATATGAAATGAGAATTGAACAGGAAAATCCAGATGTAAAATAAGCAGCCTTCAAAGCATCCAAAAGATCAAAGCAAAAGAAAAAAGAACAAGAAGAATATAGCAACAGTAGTGACATCTCAGAAAATGATGAAGAAGTGGCTAGCTTCGTCAAAAGACTGAACAAGGGAACCGACGGTAGGTATAGAGGTAAGCTTCCTTTAATTTGTTTTAATTATGATGGTATTGGTCATTTTCTAACAAATGTCCTCATAAGAAAAAGAGAAATGATGAAGGTTACTCAAAAGGAAAACACACATATAAAGGCAAAAGGACTACAAAGAAAGTTTTCAAGAAAAGCTTATGCACCAAAGAAGACATCTCATCATCAGATGAAGATGAAGTCAGTGACAGTGAGACAGTAAGAGTTCTATTCATGGCAGTAAAAGACTCTAACAAAGAAGACTCCGAAGAAGAATATGAAGAAGCTGAAGAAGAATATGAAGAAGTCGAAGAAGAAATTGAAGAAGCAAAAGTTGACTATTTAGAAGAATTAATGTGTGCCATAGAAGTTATCATAAGAGAAAAGAAGAAAAACAAGAAACTACAAGCAGAACTAGACAAGAAAAAGGATACTCGAGAACTAGAACAAATGATCACAAAATTGAATGTTCAAATAGAAGAAGATAAAAGAATTGATGAAGCACTCAAAGAAAATCTAGAAGAAAAGGACATGATCATTAGAAACTTGGAAGCAGATATTTTCGCACTAAGAAAGGATATTCAAAAGAAAAATATGTAGAATAACTCAAAAGTTCTGGATGACATTATCAGTAGTCAAGAATATCATCTTGACAAGTCCGAACTTGGATACAATCAGACAGAAAATGGATCAAGCTCCAAAACAACAGAGCAAGAAACATATCCAAAAAGTTATGCAGAAACAATCAAAGGGGATAGGAATATATACAAGGAAGATTACAGGGACACTCCTCCACCAAGAAGATTCAGATTTTGGAATCATCAATAGACAGATAGGCCTCAAGAAGAAGAAGGATTCATAAGAGAACCTCCTTTCAGAAGATCTTCAATTCCCAGGTATCAAACTATATTTTTTTGTTTATGTTATGCATGTAATAATTTTGGACATAAAGTTGTGAATTGCAGAGCTAACAACAGGAACAATAATAACTTTGAGAGTCATACACAAAGGGGTTATTCAAGAAGACCTAGTGAAACACAGAGAAGAAGTTACAACAGGTTTGAATCTTTGATAACTGAAGTGGAATGTTACAAATGTAACAATTTTGGACATGTGGCCAAAGATTGCAAAATGAGAGTCCTTCCTAAAGAACCTCAATAGAATAACAATAGTCATAGACAAGAACCTCAAAAAATGACATGGATAAGAAAGCAAGATCAGTATAGAAATGAAGAATGCACAATTTCTCTAACATCTAAGAAAAAGAAACATGGTTGGTATGTTGACAGTGGATGTTCAAAACACATGGCAAGTGATAGAGACAAGTTTCTTACATTACGAAAGGAAAGAGATGGATCAGTCTCCTTCGGAAATGATGATTCAACCAAAATCATTGGAAAAGGCACAGTCCAAATTGGGAACAAGAATAAAAAGGAAGAAAATGTTCTACGAGTAGAAGATATGAAACATAATATTCTAAGTGTGAGTCAAATGTGTGACCAAGGTCATAAAGTTACTTTCAATACACAAAAGTGTAAGATACGAAAATAAGGTTCAGGGAAATTGGTCTCTACAGCTGCAAGAAATTCAAGCAACATATATCTGTTAAGTGAAATTGGAAATGAAAAGTGTTGTCTAGGAAAGGAATATGAAAGTTGGTTATGGCACAGAAGAATGGGGCACATACATTTTGATAACCTTGTCAAAGTTAGCAAAATAGAAGCAGTCAGAGAAATGCCCCAGATCACAAAACCAACCAACACTTTATGCAAGCATTGTCAATAGGGAAAGAAAACAAAGACCAGGTTTAAATCAAAGGAATATTCAATGACAAGACCATTGGAAATTGTGCATATTGATCTAGTTGGACCAGCTAAAACAAAGGGCTTAAAAGGAATTTATGGACTACTGCAACAATCATGGAATAAAAAGGAAATTCTTCATTGCTAGGACACCTCAACAGAATGGAGTTGTTGAAAGAAAGAACAGGACAGTACAGGAAATGTCTCAAACAATGTTAATGGATTCGAAATTGACATTTATTTTTTGGACACAGGCAGTGCATACAGCAGTTCACATTCAAAACAGAGTAATGCTCAAAAACAACACTGACAAAAATCCTTACGAACTATGGAAAGGAAGACCAACAAATGTAAATAACTTCAGAGTTTTTGGAAGCAAATGCTATATCAAAAGAGAAGATGACAGAATGGGAAATTTTGACTCTCGTGTGGATAAAGGAGTACTTGTTGGTTACTCAAGTACAAGGAAAGCATACAAGTGTTACAATCTAAGATTGAACAAAGTTGTGGAAAGCATCAATGTAACAATTGATGAAACAGGCAGACCAGAATCAAAGGAAGAAAATGAATCAATGAAACAACCCTTAGAAGAAGAAGCAGAAGAGAAAGTTCAGCAAGCGTCTCCAAAGACACCCAGTAAACGAGTACAGAAGAATCATCCTTCAAATCAGATTATCGAAAACAAAGATGCAGGAGTTGAGACTAGAAGATATTATTAGAAACACACCTAGCAGTCTTATCTATAATTGAACCAAACTGTTTTGAAGAAACCAGCAAGGATGAATCTTGGAATAAGGCCATGGATGAAGAATTGGATCAAATAGAGAAAAATGACACTTGGGAACTGGTTCCAAGACCAAAGAATAAGAATGTGATCGGCACAAAGTGGGTCTTCAAGAATAAATTGAATGAATATGGATAGGTTACAAGGAACAAAGATAGATTGGTATGTAAAGGATATGCACAAGTTGAAGGAATCGAATTTGAAGAGACATTTTCCCCATTTGCGAGAATGGAAGCAATATGTTTTCTTTTAGCTTATGTGTGCTCCAAAAATATTAAAATGTATCAAATGGATGTAAAATCAGCTCTTATGAATGGGGAACTTGAAGAAGAAGTCTACATTGAACAACCAGAAGGATATCAATTTTCAGAAAATGCATATTATGTGTGTAAATTAAAGGGCCTTGTATGGTCTAAAACATGCTCCTAGAGCATGGTACTCTAGACTGGATAAGTATCTGCAGGAGGCAGGGTTCAGAAAAGGAAGTGCAGACAGCAACCTCTACATCAAGGTAAGTCAAGGTAATATTTTATTAATTGAATTTTATGTTGATGATATTATTTTTGGTAGTGATGATGACAGGTTAAGATAGAAATTTGCAAAAGATATGCAGAATGAATTTGAAATGTTGTTACTTGGAGAACTATCCTTCTTTTTGGGACTTGAAATATGCCAAAGCAACCAAGGAATTTGTATTTCTCAAACCAAGTATATCAGAGAAATGCTAAAAGGTTCGGTATGTAAGATTGCAAACCAGTTATCACTCCCATGCAAACCAGTTGCAAGTTGAGCAAAGATGATGATTCAAAGTCTACAGATCAGAGGCAATATAGGTCAATGATTGGTAGCCTACTATATGTGACAACATCCATACCAGATGTAATGCAAGAAGTTGGATAGGTGGCACGATTTCAAGCAGCACCAAAGGAATCACATGAATTAGCAGTTAATAGGATTTTCATACATCTCAAAGGAACAGAAGAGTTTGGATTATGGTATCCAAAAGGAAAGGATCTATCACTTATTGCCTACACAAATGCAGATTGGGTAGGTTGTATTGATGACCGACGAAGCACTAGTGAGTAGCATTCTACTTGGGTGAGTGTTTACTATAATGGCTAACAAAGAAACAATCATTAGTATCCTTATCTATACCTAAGGCAGAGTACATTGCAGAAGCATCATGTTGTACACAATTTCTTTGGATAAAACAAAATCTGATAGATATACAGGTTGAGTATGATGAACCCATTCCAATCTATTGTGATAATACAAGCGCCATCTGTATCTCAAAGAATCTGGTGATGCACTCCAAGACAAAGCACATTCCAATCAAGTATCACTTTTTACGGGAACAGGTTTCAAAAAAGAACATCAGAGTTCAGTATGTGGGCACAAAAGAACAAGTGGCAGACATCTTTACAAAACCACTTTCACGGGAATCCTTTGAGATCTTCGCCAGAGACTCGAAGTTATTTCTACTCCAAAATGAATTCTTTTGAATTCTTATATTATATGTCTTAGATGTACACGAGGAAGCACCATAAGAAGACAGTTCAGTCAGGGGGAGCAGCCCCAGATGGAAAGATACCTTTTCCATTGATGACAAAGGGGGAGAGATTTATCAGATGCAGAGGACAGAGGTATGGTTCCAAGGGGAGCAGATTTATCAGATGTAGAGGATAGAGGCATGGTTCCAGGGGGAGCATGAGTGATATGATTTCAGTATTTCATCAGAGTGTTTCCATCAATGCCAAAGGGGGATATTGTTGATTAAGGTTAGTAGTCATTGATGTAAACCCTTGAATAAATCCTCGTAGCACAAAGGTTGGGTAATGGACTCAAGATTGTTTGATGTAAAGATGAATCATTATTGTCTTGTCATGGTTGATAATAAGTATAAATGGATGAACTCCAAAGTGGTCCCCTTATGGTGAAATCCCTCATGGGAAGACGCTTTGCGGATTGAGTTATCCTAGAAGTATGGTTAGGGAACCCATGATTATTTGTGGAATAATGAGATGAACGCTAGGGAATTTGTCAGTGAAACTATCCTATATGGATAGTGCTTTTCATTCCATTTCCGGTGGTATGTGGAACGTCACATAACTCCTCACGGTTAGAGAGTTATGGCCATGAGAAGTTGGAGAACCCAAGTTTGGGTAATGGACCCAAGTTTGTTTGATGGATAATGGTATGAGTTTTGATATATTTCAGGTAATACTATTCTATATGGATAGTACATGTCATTCCATTTCTGGTGGTATGTGGAATGTCACATAACTCCTCGCGGTTTGAGAGTTATGGCCTTACGAAGTTGGAGGACCCTCATATGTCATCTAGAAGCCCCAAAAGGTCAAAGTAGTCAAAGTGGTTTAAGAGTTTTTAAAGGTAAATAATAAAGTAAAGTGATGAGTGCACTATAATTCAAAGTGAATACAAAATCAATTATTTAAATAATAAATTTAATGGATAAATTAGAAGTGGGTTAACCCTAAAATAAGGAAAGTGGGCAAAGTGACCTAGAAGATGTTTTTAAGGAAGGTACTTGGAGAGTATAAATAAGAGGCAAGGCTCTCTCATTTAAATCACACTTGAATATTGAATACCTATAGGTTTCTAAGGTAAAAAAAGGATATAAAAGCCGAATTTCTAAGGGAAGGTGAAGAAAAGAAGGCCGAAATTCAAGGAAGGATAAATTCTTTTGATGATGCTTTCTAAGGTATGTTATTTACAGGTCATCTCACCATTTTCGCAATAATGTTTTTTCTAGAATTATTTAGACCTTGAAATTGATATTACATTGAGGAAACATATCCAAGTATCTTTGGTAAAAAATTCATCTTGTGGTTCGTTGTATTTTTGGAGTTACACTCCGTGGAAAATAGGATTTGTGGCTAGTCCTGAAACTAGTCAAAAACAGGTGTTTCGGGTAAAAACGTCATAACTTCTTCATAACAGATCCAAATTCAGTAAGAAAAAATTTGTTGGTTAGAGTACAGTCTGTAGTATATTTTTTAATAGTTTCATATCGATTCAACAAATATTCAGTGTGGGGAACGCTCTACAAGGTCGTTCTCTAGAATAAGCCAGAATTCAGCAAGGTATGCCATTGTTTCTATAACTAATTTTCTGAGAGGTTCAAAGTAGTGACACCTGGAGGAATTTCATAAAAAACATTGAAGCACATTGTGTATCAGTTTCAGATCTCTATTCATTACAGGTACAAAGTTATGATTATTTCAAGTTAGGGTTGTTGACTAATCCAAAACTAGTCATGTGAGACTAAAGAAAATTTTGATGTAAATGCTAGTCTCTTGTTGTTTAAAGTTAAGGAAGGTTTGCAGGTATGTGNTGTTTAAAGTTAAGGAAGGTTTGCAGGTATGTGATCATATACACCAGGTCTATTACAGAGTTATAAATCATATTTGGATGATGAAATTGATGAGGGATTTTGGTTGAGGTACAAGTTGGGTACATGGTTGAGACAAGTAGTTGTTGAGTTGGCACATACATGAGGTGTATAGTTGATGATGTTGGTACATATTGATAAGTCATAGTTGATGAATAGTTGACACATGATTGGTACGTACTTGGTACATGGTTGGTTTCACTTTTTTATGGTACAGGCTAATTACAGATTATTTGGTACAGGTTGATTACAGATTGTTTGGTACAGGTTGGTGTATGGTTGATGCACTTGTTTATGGTACATGTTGATTACAGGTTGATTTACAAGTTTATTCATGGTTGATGAATGGTTTAGGTTTATTGGTACATGTTTACAGTGGTATATCTCACAGTGATAGTGTGACAGTGGTTCCATCATTCTACTTCTACTTCAGGGCGGTTGGACGGGGCAAGGACAGGTGGTTGTAGCCACCTTCCGGTTGTAGCCGGAGAACATAGGGGGTTGTATCCTCCTTCTGGTTGTAGCCAAAGAATTGGGTATTTGGAGCTTCCCTCGGGTTGTAGCTTGAGAAACTAGGGGTTTGGAGCCTCCTTCCAGTTGTAGCTAGAAAACAAAGGAAGTTGGTGCTTCCAATGAATGTAATTCTTCAATACATATAAGAAAAAGCATTATGTGGTTTTTTCCCAATTTGGGTTTCCACGTAAAATACTAGTGTATTGTGTATGTGTGTGATTGTTCATTTCTTATTGCTCATTATTGGATAATAATTCTACATTGATATAACACTTGGATTATTTGAAGAAAAAGGATTATAATTACGCTATTACTGATTCACCCCCATCTCAGTAATCCAACAACAACAAAGATACAATATATTCTATCTCTACTTATCAGTATTAGGGTTCAGATAAAAATGTGAATTCATTAATTAAATAAGCACAAAAACACAATATTTGGGACAGAAACAAAATTATTTTATTCAAATGTGAAGATTACAAAAGTTACAACCTTCTCGTTGGCAGACGCTCTACGAACCTGGTCTGAGCTCCTCTTACTGCTGCTCCAAGTGCATAATTCCCGTAATACCTCTCACAATCAATTGATATTCTTAGGAAGTAATGAATGGATTGTATAGGGAGAGGGATGGAGGGGGAATGTTGAGACCAAATCTCAGAAAGGGATGCAAAGCTTGGGATAAAAGGGGAAGGCATTTTGGTAGAGTTTCTCTGTTCTGATGCTTGATGATGGAATGGGAACCCAAGACCTCCTTTGATATGACAAAAGGATATTTATTTGGTTTGGGGATGGGCTACAATGGGTGAATTGGTTGGGAACCCCTCGATAGCTCGTAAACTATGCCAAATTCCTTGCAATTTTTTATTTTTTGCAACTTTTGAAGGTAAATGTGGGATGTTTAGTGTGCATATAGTGTATGTAAGTGGGTTGTATAGTATGCATCTAGCACATATACGTGGCCATTAGTTCAGCAGGGCACATACATGCTCCAAAAAATGGTTTTTTAAAGAGAGATCCTCAGCAGTAATTTGGAAAATTGTGCAAGTAGAAAGGCCAATGCCATGTATGCATAGGTAAGGAATGTTAGGGCTATAAAATATTCCCCCTAATGTGTGAGATCAGAAAATAAACTTGTGTCTGAAATACATTACAATATCTTTACCAGTGGGAAGGCACGAAATCGATAGAGTCCGGGACTAGAGTTCGAGAGGTCGCTATCTGAAAAACAATAATAATCTCTCTGAGGCAGGCATACCCATGCTTGGGATGAACTAATCGTGGATACCAATCAAGTACACTATAGATCCATGTCATAGAAATGTCTATATAAATTGTAGCCACGAGGAATACACAACGGATCTACATCTCAAAATCAATTGATGAAATTTGAATACAATTCAATATGCATCTTTAAGAAGCATCAACGCTTGTGGCTGGAGATGAGGACTTCATAGCTCAAGAAAAAAATTCAAGATCTTCAACAGCTCGGGTAGGAGTCCAATAGGAGTGTAAGAATCACTACTCTGAGGTATTCGACATATCATTGGGGAAATACTGGAGGATCTCGATCATAAGGCACGGAGATTCGTCCATTTTGAATCTGGACTTGACTGGACTCACAGGATGGACGACTCATGAAATCCAAGAGAAAAAATGTAGAATAGTCAATGCAGGTTGGATAAAAATTCCCTTGGACAAAAGAATGAAAGATGATCAGACACAGGCAGCGTAATATTGACATAATTATGTGATGCAGGAGGCATCGCAAACTCTTCATATGTTTGGAAGAGTAACCAAATGGAGGAGGACAAAACTCTATGTAGAGAGAACAACTTCCTAAGGTCATACTATATCCCAATGCTTGGAGAACAAATGGAAGGATGTTCTTTTTCCAAGGGAAACTATCTTGTTGCCGAAAAAAGAGTTGATATATTGCGTCGCCTCTTTTTGGAATATTTGATACTTTATTGTCTTTTTCAAATTTTTAACGAGCTTGAAAAATAATAAAAGAATGCTACGTTACAAAGGAGGAATGAGTGTCGTGAGAAAGAAAACTAGTTCCAAGTGCATGGAACATATTGATGTTCAAGGAAAGGAGACATGTGCAAGATAAGGACACTCGGTGAAAATTCCTCCATGGGTCAAGGTGTCAGATCACAGAGGTAAAAAGTGTTGCAAGGCTTTCATTTAAGGAATGCTTTAGAGCTTCAATTGAGACCAACATGGAGTTGGCATTAGGAAAAAGATGCAAAGATGAGACCTGCAATGTGATTAAGTATGACACAACAAGATTCCTTCCATGTAAATTTATACGAGCCCAGAGAAGGATATGATTGGTGGTTTTTTTATGTTTAGAGAGTCTAAAAAAGCATTAAATAAGACTCCAGGGAGTTCCTTTTTCGCAATTAGTATAGTTGGTTCAAAAAAGGGTTAAACTTATACCGAAAATATGTCTCTTCAATACCATTTTAATGAGTGTGATTGAGACAATATCACTCAGTGATCTTTTCAATTTTAAGAAATCTGAAAAGAGCATAACTATGGACTTACAACCTTTTTCTAGGTTTAGTCTCCTTATCCCAAAAAAGTATAAAATATAACTGAGGAGAACTCTCCCAGCTAGACAAGTCTCCTGAGGTGTACCTTTTTCCGGAATAATATATTGGCCGGAAAAATGGTTAAAATCATGTCGAATAGATGTTCATTCTGGACCTATTAACGAGTGTGAAATAAACAAGGTCACTCAACGATCTATTCATATTTAGGGAGTCTCAAAAGATATTAACTATGGACTCTGGGGGGGTTCCTTTTTCGTAAGTAATATCCAAGGCCCGAAAAAGAGATAAAACAAAACCAAGGAGAATGTTCCTTTTTTGAAAATTTAGTCCCTCAGGCCCGAAAAAGGGTTAAACTTACGCCTGAGAATACTCTTCTAGCGAACCAAAGTTCCTAGAGCATACCTTTATTCATAAAATTAGTTGTCCCAAAAGAAAAAGGGGTAAACTATCGTCGGATAGATGTGCCTTCAAATTTGAGTTTGGCAAGCGTGAAGGGAAACAAGATCGCTCAGCAATTCTTTTCAATTTTAGAGAGTCTGAAAAGGTCTTAAAGAAGACTCCAGGGGGGGCTACTTTTCTCAACTAATATAGACAAGATCAAAAATAATAAATATAGTCTTGTTGGATGTTGCTTTCGAAATTTAAAGTGAGCTTGAAATTCAACAAAGCGTGCTCATTAGGGAGTCCCATGGGTAAGGAAAAGAATGATTATTAGCAAGAGGATTATGGCTTCAATATGTAATCATAGAAGGACTAACAAGGACTCCCAAGCCTATAGTCAAAACTCACAGCATGGACGCAAAAAATGCAGTAAAGGATCTACCTAGGGAATCCATGTAGAGGCAGGCTCTACCACCTAATTACGACACTTCTAAAGCAACTGAGAAGTTTTTGTGTCACACCTCAGTGGGATTGATCCTTTGGAAAAGAGGAAAAGTCAACATTATGAAGAAAGTTGGGAGTGACAACCTAAGCTATATCAAAAATTTGAAAAAATGAATTTTACCATGGGACGATATAAATGTAACCCATCTCAAAAAATCACCAAACCGAAAGGACAAGTCCATCAAAATGACCGAAAGACAACTCAAAAGAGGACTCAAGTAGCCATCAAGCCAAGAAAAGTGAAAAAGGGGACCAAATTAGGGGAAAAGGGGCCAAAAAGGTCTATAAATAGAGGTGGAAAGCTCATTTTTACCATTGCAATTTGGAAATTAACAAAAAAGTCAAAAAACCCTTTTATCAAAATGTGAATTCTGGGAGCTACGGTGGACGAAAAACCCTCCCACTTGGAACAAATAAGTGCAAATCCCCCCTCTTCCTTTTTAATTCATTTATTTGCATTTAATTTTTTGTTTGGGAGGTGCATGCCCTTGTAAAAGGGTTGTGTCTTCATGTACGCAGCTTGTCCAAGGTCAGCTCGCATATATACTAAGGCAGAGTAATAAACAGCCCGAGTACATATGCGACTATTAAAACTACAACCCGTGTACTCCTCCTTTTGTATTGAAAAAATAAAACACAAGTACTAAACCCTCTCCAATTTTTGTGTGGGATAGGATGTATGTTCACTAGAGAGAGAGGGAACATGAGGAGCTAGATGTCTTGGTCGAGGAGGACCCTGTGGCCATCGCTAGGCTAAAACAGTGTGGCTTATGGAAATTTTTCAGATTCCGTTTATGAGGGCACAACCAACATTTCTTAATTCCTTGGTAGAGTATTGGAATCCCAATGTAGAGGCGTTTATGTTAGAGGATCAATCGTTGACCCCAACCACGGAAGACATCTACTTCTTGACCGGCCTCTCTAGGAGAGGGGAACTGGTTAACTTGAGGACTTTTCCTCCAGGGTCATATAACATAGAATATTACATCGTGATACATTATGAGGCTAGTACCGAGAAAGTAGGTTCTCAGGTGTCGATTCACAAGATTACCAACTTCTCCCTGCGATTCATTTTATTCATGATCAGGCGGATTACTAGATCTATAGCACTATTGGATCTGCAACACTCCATCAGGCCTCTCGTGCACAGATGCACTATGTATTTCATTTTTTAGAGGCAACAATCTTTGACTGGAGTACTACCATGCTAGTATGCATGAAGAGACATCTCACAGAGTGTCATAGTCATACCAACAATAAATTTGGGTTTGTTACCATTTTATGCTCCTTTTTCTTTGAGAGGGTGCCTAGTCTCAGTCTGAGAGAGACAGTACAGAGGCATATTGCCTCCTTCCCAGAATTGTGCAGGTACGCGGTTTTACTGCCTAAACAGGGTGGAGGAAGGACCCAAGAGGCCTTCGACGATAAATTCTTCGACTGGTGGGCACGGCAGATCCCAATCATAGAGGACTATCCCTATGCATGGATTAGATTCCCTAGACATCCCTACATGCCACTGCCCCTTGGCAAAGAGTGTGACGAGATAGGTAACATATATATTTTAAAGTTATTAAATTTTTAATTTGTATATATATCCTTTTTATGTGTGCGTCAGAGTACTAACTTACAAATATGTTATGTACATATGTGGGACCTATTCGACCGACAGACTTCGCCAGGACCAAGAATCATCCTCGACCAGAGGTAGGACCAGCAGCATCAGTAGGACCAATAGTTGTAGGAGTACCCCCAGCTATATAGGCTGATAGAGTCCTACGACAAGTAGAGAGGAAAATCACTTCTCTCACTCACGTAGTTCCTATGGTTGAGATCAAGGATCTCCCCCCGGTTATTTAGCCACATGTAGTAAGGGTGCCTCGAACCTAGGTCAAGTTATTCTGGCATCTTTTGAATGTCATTGTCCACTATAGCAGGGCCAATAGGCCTAGACCTTAGATAGCATCGGACTACTTACATGTCGAGGGCACTTTTTGTACTATGTATTTTGAGGGCTTAAGCCCAGCGATGTATACCAACTATTTTTTTAGGCTTTCACACCCACTTTGTACTCATGACACCATTTTGGACATATATATATACATCTTTTTAGTTTTATGGATGACATTTATTTACAAATGTATTTACATGTATATGTGTGTATTTTACTTTTACATGTGAGTAACATGCCAATCTAAAACTTGATTAGCTAGAGTATCAGTTAAATGATTAAATCTTCTAAGGACATGAATATAAGTAATATAATCAAAAGATCATTTTAAGAGATGTACCCTGATGAATAGTCGGTGAAGAGTGGGATCATAAACGCAATAAACCCCATTTAACTGGGACACGACCAGTTGAGCATCTAAATAAACCCAAAGGAAAGAAATACCATGCAATAAAGAATCACATAGTAATTCTATCACTGCACTGTACTCGAAAACATTATTGGTTGTGTTGCCTAGACAAATACCTCTGGAATATAGCAACTGGCCTCGAGGTGTGAAAATCACCCAGGCTGCAAAAGCAAGCCTCTGAGTGTGTCGACTAGCATCGTCCTCGAACCCAAACTAAACCTCTAATTCACTTGACATATGCCATAGTGAAAAAGAAAACATAAATAACTACACATCAATAAAAGGAAAAAGACAAAAATGTATAAAAGATTATACATATATACAAGAAGCCACACCTAGGTGATCGACCTAAGAGTAGTACTTCTTAAGGTAGATCCCATTTCTAGGCTCCGCTAAGGAATTTCACTCGAAATCAACCAGACGTTAAGCTCCCTTCTCTAAGACCTCTTTCACAATGAAAGGTATTAACCACATGGGTTTGAAATTTCCTGCCCCTAGGGGATCTTTGTCTTGGTCATAGACCAGGAAAAGATCTCCTTTGGAGAAAATTCGAGAGAAAACGAACCGATCATATTGACACTTGACTCATTGCTTATGAGCCTCATTATCCAAGGTTGCATCACGACGTTGCTCACCAAGCTACTCGAGATATATAAGATGTTCCTCAAGCGGCGTAGTGTTAGGTAGTAGTGTCACTGCCAAATTTAAAGAAGGGATATGACACTCAATGGGTAAGACTGCTTCCATCCTGTAGACGAGTTGGAAAGGTGAAAAACCATTAGCAGTATTTACAGAATTTCGATAGGCCCACAATGTCGAATATAACATCAAATTCCAATTTGACTTGGTTGAATTGATCATCCACTGAAGAATATTCTTGAGAGACGTATTCACAACTTCTACCTGACCATTCGCTTGAGGGTAATAGGGTAATGAGTGTTCATGTTTAAACCCAAGCTTTGATGTTAATTCAATCATCATTTTATTCTATAAGTGACTGCCATGGTTAGTGGCAATCTCCTTCGAGATACCGAATCTAGCTACTATCTGATTGAAAATGAAAAGGGCAGCAGTTTCCTCATCATTGTTAAATGTTGGCATAACTTCGACCCACTTAGTGAAGTAGTCTACTTCTATGATGATATAGTGATTCCCCCTGGCAGAAGTCGGGTGACATGTAGTGAAATCAATCCCCCACTTGGCGAAGGGACCGACAGCAATGACTAAAAACATAGGAGAAGGGTGTGCCCACATATTATGACAGAAGATCTGGCACGGGTGGCACTTCTTGACCGAATCAACACAATATTTGATTAACGAAGGCCAGAAGTATCCTTCATGAAGAATCTTTTGGGTTGTTTCCAACCGAGAAATATGACTGCCACATTCTCCAATGTGACAAACATTCAAAACGAGCTCTACTTCTTTGTGAGTAAGACATCATCGAAGAATTAAATCTATACCTCGATGATACAAAGTGTTATCGAGTATGAGATAATTTTTCACTTGGTGTCATATTCATCGACTCTCATCATGAGAAGTAGAAGCAGGGCACTTCAAAGTCTAAATATACACAGGTATATCTCCATACCAGGGGTCTGAAGATGCAATCAGAAAAATATCTTGGTTAATTGGTGACTCTTCATGTGAAACATCACCACTTTCGATTGGCAGTTCCAAGATTAACTTAGCGAATACCAAGGAATTAATATATTTTGCCAAAATAAAATCCAATTCAAACTCTTGGAGGATAACTATCCACTGACTAATTTTCTTGCCAATGACACGTCGAGTTAACACATGTTGAAAGGAATTGATGACGACAACGACAATGGTCTTGCGAAGTAATATATAGTGATGGAGTCATTGGACAATGTGAAAAGCTGCCAAAACGAGTTCTTCAAAATGTGAATAGTTGAGTTCTGGTCCCACTATGCCTTGGCTAAGATAATAGATAACGTGCTCCTCGAGAGCATCATCCTCTTGTACCAAGACCATGCTGATCATGGAATCTGCAGCAGCCACATATAATAGGAAATACTTCCCATAATCAGGAGGCCTGAGCAGAGGGGAAGACATCAGAGCGTGTTTCAACGCATCAAAAGAGTGTTGAGTTGCTTCATCCCAACAGAATGGGACTTCATTTTTTTAAATATGCATGAACACTTTCATAATCTCGGCATAATTAGTGACAAAACTCCGAAAAAGTTCGCTTTCCTCTGTAAACTTTGAATTTGGGGTATTGTGTGCGGGGAAGGAAATTGAACTATCGCCTAAACCTTAAGAGGATCGACCATGATCCCTTTTTTTGACACGATGAAAATTAATAAACAACCTGATGTCACGCAAAAACTGCACTTGTTTGGATTCAAGCGAATCTGATAGTAGCGACACCACTCAAACATTAGTCGTAAATGGGAGGGATGATCGGATCTCTTGTGAGAATGTGATGCTAGATTATTTAGGTATGCCTTGACTATGTGTTTGAGGTCATGAAAATAAAAGGACATGACCCGCTGAAAACTAGCTCCATCATTCTTCAAACCAAAAGGAATTTTCCGATAAGAGAAAGTACTCCAAGGACAAATAAAAGTTGTTTTATGTTGGTCCTTAGGTTTGATTTAATTCGATTATATCCCAAAAAACCATCCATGAAAGAAAATACTTTGCAAACCGCACACTCATCGACAATATGATCAATGAACAGGGTTGAAAAATTGTCTTTCGGGCATGCTTTGTTTAAATTACGGAAATCAATACAAACGTGAATCGTGCCTTGATTCTTGTTGGCAGGAACCAAGTTTGATACCCATTTCGTTAGTTGCACGGGGTAGATGAAACCAGCCTTGAGGAGTTTCTCCACCTTAGCCTTTATTGATGCAACATTTTTTAGGATTGATTGGGTGAAGATTCTGTTAGACCGGTTTCACATCAGGGTAAGTTGTGATTTTGTGTTCGACAATTCGTGGGTCGATGTCTGGCATCTCCTCACAAGACCAGGAAAAATTATCATGGAACTCTTTAAACAACTCAGTGTAGACTCAAATCTCTTCGAGGGAGCAATCTTCTCCAACCAATTCATTATCCACGATGCCAAGGGTTTTGGAGATATCGATAGGGATCGTTGCAGCAATACTTACCATGTTTCCCTCGATGTATACTATGTGCGTAGATAGAGGGTTAATAGGACAAGGGTTATCTCCATTCATGGTCATAACAAACTCTAATGCCTCTATTCTCCTAATATCGAGAAATAAAATAAGATATATGGTGAAGATCATCCCAAGGTTTGTCGGGACTAGTCATTTCCTCCAAATCACCTCATCAGAGGGAAAGACTAAGTCCAAAGGGTCCTGAGTGGTGAGAGAGTCTTGAGCTCAAATAGGCTTGTTGGAAAACATTGTACGCAACCTCAGTATAGGATAAGGGTATGGCCATGCCAAGGTGCACTATCCCTTCCATCGAAGCTGATGGGGAAGGTAAGGTCCACGGGTTGTGAAAGAAGCTCGTTTTAAAAGACGAAACTTGAAAAATTGCAGCCTTCGGCTAGTCGGGGAGACCCGAAATAAACCTTACATCATTGGAAGGTAGTGGATAATCAAAAGTTCCCATCAATGAAGGAAATAATATGGCACCTAATTTTGCAGTTCCTCGTTGTGGTTTATCAATCATTGGGACCGTGGAAGCCCCCGATGAAGGGTCAGGATGAGAGAAGGACAACTAGTTGACGGTTATAATCTGGCCTTCGTGCGGGAAGCATAAGACCTAAAAATTAGTGGCTACAACTCTGTCCTAACATAATATTGTATTTGAGAGGCTCATCGACTACTTAAAATTCGACGCACATGGTTTTAACCTCCAAATGCATGGGGAAAGAAGGAATTATATCATGTGGTCTGAACGATTGACCTTCAAAATCCATAAGCAACGTAGTGGACCAAGACAACTCTGGCTGGCCAATGGCCCTCCAACATGCCAATGACATCACGCAAGTCGAGGCACCCTCATCAACCACCATACATAAAATTTTATGTGTCAACAATTTCGAGGTGTATACCACTACTATCTAAAAGGAGACATGGTGAGGAAGATGAGGTTTAAGGTCAGTTGGATTGAAAATGATCATTCCCAAGTTACTAGGTTTCATTGCTCCCAAGGTGGACAAAAGATCTTTTCTCTGTGAGAGGAAACTTTGGAGGACCTCCAAAGAAGACATTGCATAAGGGGTCTATTCCAAATCCTCCACGATGGAGTAATTTTGAGCAACCCTCACACTTGGTTTATGAGAATAATTTTTTAATGCACCCTTAGGGATGCGAGTCATTGTTTCTCCCACTGAATTCTCAATTTGAAGAGGAGTTAATGGGTTGGAGGCCTCCTTTCCATTCTCAACAGATTTTGGCATTTTGTAGTCACGATTTTTGGTTGATAAATGAGCATCGACATTCATCATGCAAATGTTCACAACTGGGTTGTTAGGATTAGGCATGGGGGGGTCCCTGACTGCCCCCAGCTATGCTTATGGATGTATAATCCTAAGGCATATTTTTCCCTTCTGGAAAATGGTTTTTGAACACAACAATTTTTTTTTGTGCCAGTAGCTTCAAGGCTTCTGCAAGCCAAGGGAATAGGTGAGTTAATTGGTCATCCGTGAAAAGCTTACACAGAAACTTCACCTTCCTCTTCTCAGTTTTTCCCTCACCAACATTGTTAGCAGCCCTTTTATCCCCCTTACCCTTCTTGTTTTTTTGTTTCTTCTTTCCCTCAGTCTGTTGATTGGCCTAGGGAGTTGTCAATTTCATAGTGTGTACATCCGACGTCTGGGTTGGGGGGCAGCCGAACTAGGAGTCTCGTTGGCCACAGTCTGTTGAATGAATAATTTCTGTAATTGATTAGACAAAATATACATGGAATTTCTTTGTGATGATCCCACTATTCCGTTAGCATGGTGCCCAAACCTTTATTTTTCCTTATCGAGAGTTGACCATGGCCCATTGGGTAAGATCTTGTAAAGCATGTCAGACTGAGAGTAAATCAGTTCTATTTGTTGGGCTCTCATTTTAGCCTCTTCCTCAGAAAACACCCCGGAAATTGCTACATCTTTGGATACCCAAGCAACAAAATAATTTAAGAACCACTCAAGAAAGAACGTAGGAGGGACCTTGACCATAATAAATCTCTTTTTTCATCGTCAGTCTTGGATATGATATGATATATGGCTAGCCTTATTCTGCTCGAAGTTGGATAACAACTTGGTGGTGGCATTGTATCTCAATGGAAACTGGAAATGGTTCAGAAAAACCATAGCCAAGTCATTAAATTAAGAGTATTTTGATTTGTCGAGATCGATATACAATTTCATTTCACCCCCTATAAAAGTCTGTTGAAAAAGGCGCGACTGGATGGAGTCGTCTTTCAACGAGTTCGATGAGAACCACAAGTGAAAAGTAGTCATGTGATCACCTGGATCTTCGCCAAGCTTGCCCTCAAACTTTGGGATGTCAGAAGGCAACTTAGTCAACATGGGGGGACAACGTGGATTGTGACAGATCGGGCCATTTAAAAATATCGACAAGTCTATAAAATGCAGTTTTCCAGAAAGGGTAGTTTTGGTTGCAAAGTATTTACAGGAAAAGAGGGACCTGGATTTTGATTGGCACCAGGTTTCCAAGAAAATTTGGTCTGCTGGCAAGGGTTTTGGTAGAAACCATGGCCTTAATCATCAAAAGGAACCTGCATTTTTTGTTGCATCATCGACTAAATCCCGAAGTTAAATGGCATAGCTTGCAAAGGGATTTCCCCCTGTGTAGTGTTCCAAATACCTTGGTTGGAAATGCCCCCAGCTGACCTTCCTGGCATAGGTACTGAACCTTGTCTGGGGTTCCATTGAGGGTGGAAGGAGTTTCCCCTGACCAACATCCCTTTCAAGGGAAATGATCCCTTCCAAGGATTCCAAATACCTTGTGTGGAGTATACTCCTATCATCGCTCACTGCAAAGGAATGGCACCTTGCATAGGGGTTTTTGACCAAATCTAGGGTTTCCCCCAGTTGAGAAAGTAAACGAAGAAAAAGTGTTATCTCCAAATGCACCAAAAAAAGAGAATGACATCGATCCCACCGGCGTCGTGTAGGATGAAGGTCCCAAACTGCCTCCACCGAATAAACTATAGTTAGTGTTAGGTCTGATCGATTGTTGAAATGCACCACCGAGCAAAGGGGATGAAGAAGGAATAGACTTAAACGAAGAAGTGGTGCCCGCAGCAGAGCTTTGCAAGGGAGTGTTAGAGCTCCTTTCCCCCAGACCCACGGTATTTAAATTAGAGTAATTAAGAACCGAGTTTGATTCAAAATTGAGAATCTCGTATGAGAAGGGAGTGTATGTCGTGTTCTGAATGAAAGGAATAGTGGTTGAAGTCATCAAAGTAATCGAACCACTACCCTAAGTCATGGGTGTCGGGATAGTTGTGGTCCTGACAAGAGGAGGCAAGGGAGGTACAATGCCCCCTCTAGCGGTAGCCATAACGGGAGTGCGAGGACTCCCTAACAAAGTAGCAGCATTTGCTTCCATCATTGCTCGTCGAATAAACTAGAGTTCAGGAGAATTCACCTCGGGGGGGGACTATTTGAATTAAAAGTGGTGTCGATAAGTCGGTGATCAGAGGATTTGTTGGCCTGAAACCTTCGGTATCGAGTTCATAAACAATGGATTCCTCCGGAGCTGGAAAGTCTTCTCTCGGAGTTGGCTCGGGTACAATTTCATGCGGCCCGATCACATCGAACAATCCTTCTTGATCTAGCTTGTGCCTCAATGGTGGTGGAGGTGGCTCCAAAGTAACTAGTGATAGGCTCTGAAGCCTATGCAACTAGAGGAGTTGTTAATATTACACCTTGTTAAATGATCAACTGACACACTAAAGTTTGACTAGCGTGAATCATAGAGCACACACTAAAAGTTCCTAAATATAAATCAAGCAGACAAATAACTAGTGGGAAGGACAATTATGCCAATCGACACTAGAGTAACTTACTGGTGGAAGTGAAACTCGAACACGGAATCACCCTTTGAGTATACTCTGTTAAGCGTGATCCAATGTCCGCCCTAGGTATCTCTATATACCCCCGCAGTCGCCTATGTAAGTTTGTAAAAATAGGCAACTAAGTTTCCAGCTCACAATTAATCACCAGGCGAGTACAGTCAACAGTCGATAAGATCGTAATGAGAAGGATAACAAGTATGAAGCCCTTCAATGGTGTGATTCAAGGTTCACGAGGATCCATAGGAAAATGTGATCAATATTGTTCCCAAGAAAGACCTTTAATATACAATCCCCACTACGTTCGGTCTGACTTTGGAGGGGTTATCTCCTCTACCTTTTCTTACGTGACCTCGTTTTTAACCCCTGTGTTAGAGGGGTGTCCCAGCTAACTCTTACGATGTTGGAATTTAGACACTCCCTATCTCATACTTCAATGTTTGTTTCAAATGGCCTTGAAGAGTTTCCTCTTCACACCTATTTCAAGGCCCTAAAAGCCTAAACTAGTCGGTGAACCCTACAAACAGAAAGTCTAATAGATTTTAAGTTGAGTGTTAATTTTATGGTCTTGATTTATGCAAGGGATGTGGTCGTGAAACTAGTGGTGTTTGGAAGAGACGAAAACAAAGAAAACTTTAGAGAATTTATATGAAAAATCAAATTAGAAACTTTTAATTTAAAGAAAAAGCTTGTAAAACCTTTGTAAATATCAACTTTTCAATTTAACGTTTCAAGATCTTATAACTGAAAGTTTCCTAAAAAATTGCTTTTGTTTCACTACGCAAAACTACTTATAATTTCAGGAAAGCAAGAAAGAACTTTGAAACTGAAACTCTTTTCTTTTGCAAACAAAAACCTAGGCTATGCTACCAAACTAAATGAAAAAATAATTTTTGATTTTTTTTTTTTGAAATGCTTTAAACAAGAAAAACCAAAGAAAAAATTATTTTTTTCGATTTTCTAAGCATAAACAGGACAGAGAGAACAGAACCCAAGATTGACAGAGATCATAGGCCAACTGCATAAACGCACAGATTCAAAAGAAACCTGAGGATCTAAAACTTGAAAGTTCACTCTAAACCTTTAGGGAAAACAAAAGAAAACCAAGAAACAAGTTGAAACCGAATATTTAACCCAAGATAAGGCCACTAATAAAGATTCTGTAAAGGTCAAGAAATCCATGAGAAGCCAAAAAATTCTTTCAGGAAAGAGAAAAAATCTTCTTTTTAAAACACCTTCAAGACACGGAGACGTGGTTTGTTGCACCAACAACCTGCGTATGTACATGGGTTGTCTATTGTACAGATTGTGTATGTACGCGGGTTGAGCCAGAGCGCGTACACCTCTGAGATTTTTCAAAAGAGAAAAATACTAGGCAGGTTGACTAGGTATGGAAAGCTAGTAGGCACCTTGCAGGTGACCAAACAACCCCAAAAGACTCAGTAAACTTGATAAAAACTCAAAAGGAAATAAATAAGACAATTAAAACCAAAAAACCTCGCTATAAGACCCTAGAGAGACTCCCTAGTGGAGTCTCCAATTCTGCTAGCGGGGGAAATCCCCCTATTACTATATTGGGTCAGAGTATAGGCAGAGCATTGATCTACCTTAAAAGACAATCTTATTTCTAAACTACCCCAAACAATTTGACTTTAAAATATAAGAGAAGGAAAAGAGGGTGTACCTTAGGTCCTTTCAGTTGGTGTAGACCTCCTTCTCCTTTGTAGTTTCTTGGATTGTTGGTCTCCTCCCAAAGATGACCTGCAAACAATTTAAAAACTAAAGCTACAATATATTCTATCTCTACTTATCAGTGTTAGGGTTCATATACAAATGTGAATGCATTAATCAAATAAGAACAAAAACACAGTGTTTGGGACAGAAACAAAATTCTTTTATTTGGATGTGAAGATTACAAACGTTACAACCTTCTCATTGGAAGACGCTCCGTGAACCTGATCTGGGCTCCTCTTACTGCTGCTCCAAGTGCATCATTCTTGTAATACCTCTCACAATCAAGTGATCTTCTTGGGAAGTAAGGAAGGGATTGTATAGGGAGAGGGATGGAGGGGGAATGTTGAGGCCAAATCTTAGAAAGGGCTGCAAAGATTGGGATAAAAGGGGAAGGGATTTTGGTAGAGATTCTCTGTTCTAATGCTTGATGATGGAATGGGACCCCAATACCTTCGTTTATATGAAAAAGGGATAGTTATTCGGTTTGGGGATGGGCTATAATGGGTGAATTGGTTGGGAAACCCTCGATATCCCGTAAACTCTGTCGAATTTCTTGCAACTTTGTATTTTTTGCAAATTTTGGAGGTAAATGCGGGTTGTTTAGTGTGCATATAGGGTATGTATGTGGGATTTCTAGTATGAATCTAGCGTATGTATGTGGGAATTAGTGCATTAGGTCGCATACATGCTCCAAAAAATGGTTTTTTAAAGAGAGATCCTCAGCAGTAATTTGGCAAATTGTGTAAGTAGAAAGGCCAATGTCATGTATGCATGGGTAGGGAATTTTAGGGCTATAACAAGTATAATATGTGGGTGGCCATCAATGTTCATTTGGATCATTCCTCCCCCCTTAGGAAGAAATGGTCTCCATTACATTGAGTTCTCCCATCAAATGGTAAAACGTCTGTTAAACTTGATGCTTTGTGAGCCACTTGCCTTTGTGCAGTAGTTCCTTGCTTTGACAACCCGATATAGTTGGATATTCTATTGTTGATTCCCCTTAACCTATGTGTCCATTATCCAATCAATGGTTTATTGTTCCATGTAGTCAGGTTTGAGCTCTATAGATGCCAGCTACTCTACCACCTTTGATGTGTCCAACAGTGATGGAAAATATGGTCGAAGGAGGTGTACATTGAATATTGGGTGTCATCCAAGGAAGGGAGGAATACTTAACCTAAAATAATTGTCACCCACAACCTTGGTGATTGTGGAAGGTCCATATAAAAGTGGTTGCAACTTCTGGTGGGTTCCTATAAGGTGCTCTTTCTGCAAATGCAACCAAACCTTATCGCGTACCTGAAACTTGTAGGGAACTCGGTGTTGATTATGGCATTGCCTGTACTTGGAATTGTATTTATGTAAAATATTATGGACCTATTGGTGGATGTGATTAATCCATTCAATGAATTTGGTGGCCCTGACAGCCTCAAATTAATCATGGAAATATTCTTCTTGTGTGGATGCAAGGGGCAGTACTACATCAATGGGGCCCAATGGTTGAAAATTGAGGCCCACCTGAAAATGGCTATGGTCGGTTGAGTTATGGAGTGTTATGTTGTAGTTGTGTTTGAAATAAGGAAGGATCTCATTCCATGTGTGTGGATGCTTGGATTTGTACATGTGCAAGAGATGCACGATCATCCTATTGATGACCTTTGTCTGTCCATCAGTCTAAGGGTGGGAGGTAGTGGATTTGGTGATCTTGGTGTACAAAAGTGACCAAAGTCTCGACAAGAATGTGCTTAAGAATTTTTTGTCTCGATCTGATATGATGGTCTGTGGTATTTAGAAGTGTACCCATACCCTCTCAAAGAATATATTGGTGGTGGCATCGATTATGGTACTCTTCTTGTAGGCAGACAAAATCGTCATCTTAAAGAAGCGATCAACAACCATGCATACACAATCATTTTCATGCTTGGTGGAGGGGAGACCTGACATGCACTCCATCAATATGGATTCCCATGGCCCATCTGGAGTAGGTAGAGGGGTGTACAATCTTTTTTTCTTAATGGTTGGCTTGGAAATAGAACAGACAATGTAGGATCTAATATACTTATTAACATCATATCGAAGCTTCGACCAATATAAATATTTTTGTAGTACTGCCACTATCTTCTCCATGCCAAAGTGTCCTACCGCCTGACTGTAGTGGGCTTCCCAAATCAGCTTCACAAACTCGCTTGCAGGAATGCATAAATGACCTAAATGGCATAGCAATCCATCCTAAAGATGGAATTTGGAAATGACCATGCTTGTTCCCAACATCTGGTAAATCCTAGTGAAGTTAGCATCATTGTCATAAAGTTGGGACCACACAGAGGTGATATCATTCTTGCAAGAGTCGAGCACCATGGTTAGCACTACAACTGGAGGTCGACTAAGGAATTCAATGACACCATTGGTGCTCCATTTCTTATACTTAATGTTGAGGTGAAACTGCTGGAAGTATGTGGACCACTTTTAATGGTGGTCATTCTGCAATTTTCCTTGTGTTTGCATGAACTGTAGAGACTTGCGATCCATATGGGTGATGGTCTCCTTTCCAAGAATGTAATACTTCCATTGGCAGGAGGATTTTACAATGGAATACATTTATTTGTCATAGGTGGGGTACTTACAAACAAAATATAAAAGTGTATCACTATGATAGACCATTGGATGACCATGTTGAGTGAGAAAGACGCCAATAACATAATCAGAAGAATCAATCTCAATCTCAAATGGTTGTTGCAGATTAGGTAAGGCGACCACCAGGTGTTAACACATATTATTGATAAACGGTGTTTTTCCCTTAGGAAATGGCACCTTGGTGAAAAAATGCACGTAAGAGGGGGGTAAAAACTTACAAAATGTGTTTTATCCTAAGTCGAGGCCATGATTTGATGGTTTGTCATTTTGTGATAAGAGACACACATATCTGAGCGACTAAGTTTAGTGCACTCAAATCTACGGCCCACAGTCGATATTCTGCCTTTAACGGGGGGTCCGAGCAGGTGGTTTTCTGGCACGGGATCCCTACCAATGTGTCTCTTTCTTGTCAACTCGGACCCCACCCCCACCCCCTGCACACTTTACCACTTACCACTACCACCCCCCTGAGCTAAACCACTAACCGCCTTCCCATACTGCCTGCGCCCCTGCCGACACTTATCTTCCACTCACATCCCCGCATTCCTTTCACTCTCTCACTCCATGTCACCTCCACCATCATTTTTGTGTCCCCCTCCTGACCAATCACACTCCTCTCCTTTCACCACATCACTCCCCACACCTTTACACCTTCGCTCTCATCTACTGGTGCCCATGCTTTCCCAGTCACCACTCCACCAACTGTGCCATTCCACGTGGTCATCGATCACTCAATGTTCCATGTCAGTTTTCTTTGTTCGCCTCACCTACTCACTCTCACCTTCCTCCACATCCACCTACCATATTCCAGGTCAGCATCCTACGAGGATCCTAGTGGCATAGTTTCAGAGTGCGGTCAGCATGTTTTCCAGGTGTAGGAGTTGACTCAGGTTCCTGTTCTGATCCCAATGAAGATAGTTAATGAAAGTAGGGGGAGGTGGTTGAAACATCATCTCCCCCCATAAATAGAAAGATCAAAAGTATTGGCAGATTTTCTGAGCTAGCGTCCAATAGGAAGTTTCATGCACATTCTGACAGAGCAGGTTCGAACGAAGGAGATTGTGTTTGACAGAGACTACATGCACAGTCTGCAGAAAGTTATGAACACAAATCCTTGAATGAAAATACTTAGGCACACCCCTGCTGCTAGTGGCAAATTGTCCTGAGTATATGAACACATTTTTTAAATTTTGTGATGCTCGATGGTTGAGCTAGGCTCTCGTATTGTAAAGTTTTTATGAAGCTCTGGTTCTCTAGTTATGTATTTTGATTTGAGACTTCTTGTTTAATGAAAGTCATCTTCCTTTTCATCTTATTTTCCTCTGATACTGAAGTGTCCATTATTGAAGGATTCACATGGATTGTTTTGACTGTATTGTATTGTATGTTTGATTGCAGTGTTGTTATTAACGCACTCCAGTCTCCTGAAGTTTTGAATCCAAGAGGATCTTGTATTTGAAACTTTTCCTCCTTAGGCTGTTGGAAGACCTGATGTCCATAGAAGACGTATACATTATCCTCAATAGTTCTTCCTCCTACTCACCCTTACTGCAAATTACTGACTGAAGTTAATCAAGACCTCACCTACTTGTGCATGTTGGTCTAGTTTTCTGAGTTAAACGATATTATATTGAGTCTGCACCCATTTGACCTCCTTTAAATTATTCATTGTGACATATAAACTGATGGGTATTGGGCTTACCTTCAAAGCAATTTGAAGGTGACTTCTAGTGCTAACATTTATGGCGTCGTTGTCGGGGAATGAATTGAAGACTTTTCCCTAGGATAGAATGAAAAAGAGCTTTTGATTATGAAGGTGCATCAGACATCAGAACCATTGAAGATTGCATCTTGCACCTGGAAACTCCACTGTGGAGACTCCATTGTTTCCACTCCATTGTTTCAATTGTGGCTCCGAAAGGAAAACACATGAGGTATACTCCACAGTTTCCTCTAGCAACACCTGAAGCTGACCCAAAAAAAATCATTAGAAGACGAAAGACCCTTCAGAAAGGTACTTCAGCTGTTGAACCAAGTATTTCTGATGATTTTCATCATCCTCCTATAGAAACTCCAATATCTGCTTCTCATTCTCCTATTATATCATCTATTGTAGTTTCCCGAAGTTTAAAGTTTTGGAGTGTTCCTGTTGATTTCTCCCCTCCTGGTCTTGGATTGGAGAGAGAAATATTTTTCACTCCTATTTCCCCTGAATTTGTATTGTGGTTTAAACCCAGGACCTCTAAATATTTTCCCACTCCGGGCTTTAGCACTCCTACCCCTATTATATTTGTTTCATTTACAGAAGGAGAAGCCTCGATTCCCTCGAGCCCTGTAGCCTTTTCTCCAAATCCTCAGTTGTTTCCCCTTTCTCCCAGAAGCACAATTCCAGTCTCCCTTGTTCAAACTCCATCCCATCCTAGTTCTCCTCCAGTTCACATCCCAATGGCGGGTGCTAATCCCCCTAGGAACAAAATGGATTCCATAGTGGTTTCTATATATGCCCCTCTTGTCCTGCCTTAGCCTCTGAATGCTCTCCCAACTGGTGGCTACCTCAAATAGTTGTCGAATTTCACGGGTGAAGGAGACATAACCGCAAACGAGCACCTTGCAACCTTTTACAGTTATGAAAATAACTATGTCATTGTAGATGAAGATGTATGGATGGGGATTTTTGTTCATAGACTTGATGGAGAGGCTAGGAAATGGTTTAGGGCCTTGGCTCCTAGATCTATTGACAAGATTGAAGCCCTAGATGATACATTCTTAAGACATTGGGGGATAAAAAAGATTTCCTTTACTATATTACAGAGTTTGCATCACTTAAGAAAGGAGAAGGGGAATTTGTTTTTGACTTTTCAAAGAGCTTTAATAAAATGTATAATAAGATTCCTCTTGAAATTAAACCTACAGAAACCTCTGCCAAAATTACTTATTCTAGTGCTTTCGACCCTAATTTATCCCTCTTGTTAAGAGAAAGAAGAGCCACTTCCTTGGCTCATATGCAAGATGCAGCCCTAGAAGTGGATTCCAATATATTAGCAGTTGAAAAGCTTAGGAATAAGGTTGATAGAGAAATAAAAAAAAGCAGGTCTGAGGCTTCGACCTCTAGTTCCTTTGTTTCCCCCCCTCAAATGGATGAAGTAACCAAGTTACTAAAATCACTTTCTACTAGAATGGAAAGGTTGGAAGTGGAAGGAAAGCAGAGCTAGAGGAATCCCCCTAACGTTGAAAATAGGGGTAACTTTAGAAGACCAAATAGCACCCCCCAGATTATCCAAAGAGATCAAATAAACAAAGATAGGGATGATCAGAGGATTCAAGCCCCTCTCTAAAATAACCTTGTTATTGATGACGATGGAGAGGAAGAAGAGGTTGATCCTAAAATCCATTGTCTTGGGGATACCTCTTCATTTCCCCATTTAACTCAAGCTGCATACGAGGAGTCTCTAATGGAAAGCGAACTAAATGAGTTGATTAAAGGGGAAAAAACTAGCAATAATACAAAAAGATATAACCTCAGGTCCAAGAAGAAAGAAGGGGAGGCTGACATCCTTGACCAGCCTACTAGAGTAGAAAAGCCTTCTAAGAATGTAGTTGATAGTAGCAAAGAAAAGAATATGCATAACCCCTCACCAGTGATCAAAGGCCATGTCCCAGAAGTGAAGGAGATTCCAAATCCCCCCTCCTCTTTTAATTTTGAGCATGAAATCCAAAAAATTAGAGTCCTTGTACCCCTTTCAGAGCTGGTCAAGCATGAAGACTTCAAAAGGTGCCTCTCCAAAATGTTACAACCCGATCCTTCATCTCATTCCACTGATTCATTAAATCTTAAAGATGAAAATCCAACAATCATATTAGGTCCTTTGGTAGAAGATAGAGATGATTTATCCCCTCCCTTCTATACCTCACTGAACATACATGATAAGGTGCTCCATAATTGTTTGGTGGACTCAAGGGCATCTCATAACCTTATGCCCATAACTGTCATGGATGAACTCGGATTGGAAATCACAAAGACTTACCATGAATTATATTATTTTGACTCTAGGAAACTGCAATGTCTTGGGGTCATCAAAGATCTGGTTGTGACCTTGTTTCGGTTTCCCATGAAAAGTGTTATCATGGATATCATGGTGGCTGATGTTCCCCCCAAGTTTGGAATGCTCTTGTCAAGATCCTAGATAAAACGACTTGGGGGAAATTTGCAAATGGACCTCCTATATGCTACCATTCTTGTGTTTGGAGGGGATCATAGAAGATTGTATAGGGAAGCTCAGCTGGACTACATTATTAGTGACGAAGAAAACCCCACCAACCATCCTATATTTGCACTTGATACCGATTTGGGATCCAGTTTATTGCAGCTCATTGATGCTCCTGAGCCTCCTCTTGAAATCAAAAAGAATCCCATTACTCTTCATGAATATTCTCCCCCATTTACCTCTGTTTGGAAGATGTTCTTTGATGGAGCCTCTTCTAGGAAGGGTGTTGGTGTTGGTGTGAATTTTGTTTCACCTACCCAAGAGACTATATCTTTGTCCTACAAGTTAGAATTTGAAACTACCAATAATGTGGCAGAATATGAAGCTCTTTTTTTGGGTTTGAGGGTTGCAAAGGACATGGGGATTGAAGCATTATCAGGATTTGGGGATGTCGAGTTAATTTTCAATCAGATCAGAAATCGTTATCAAGCAAAACACCCTAGGCTAAGGAATTATAGAAATGAAGTGTGGG
>SNQJ01S0000378.1:346703-362770 GCA_010110895.2 Picea sitchensis
ATTTTCTAACTGAATTGTAACTGAACTTATTAATCATGAAAATAAATGATGACCCTTCGATCATATTCCTGATTAACCTGCACTGTTGGATTACCAATGATGGATCTCACGCCTACTCCATATGCCCACTAGCTGTGACCACAGGCCTAATCAGAATGCCTTTCACATTTAGCATTTCGGCAATCTAGAGGAGAAGAGTATTGACTCTTCATGTTGTGATCTCCGAAAAGGGGCTTATCTCTGCTAGCTCCTCCCTCTCACATGACCACTGGACAATGACCACAGGCTGCGCCAAAAGGTGCTTAGCGATTTTGCATTTCAACATTATTGTTGTGAGTGTCCTTGACACCTCCAACTCCTGGTATCCGAAACTCCAAAATGGAGTCAGATCAACGTTCCACAATCTTGATGATTCGACGGTCCAGATCTTTTCATGATCTTGCATATCGTGAGTTCCTGCCGTGAGTTTCTTCCTTGAATCCTCCAACTCCCAGTATCTGAAACTTCGAAATGCAACCTTTATCATGCTATGATCTATCACCATGTGTCCCTCTTGGATCAACGATCCAGATCTTATCACAATTTCACATATCATGAGTTGGAAGGTTAGAGCATTGCCGTCCTTTGACTTTCCAATCAACGAAATGCTAATCCCTCGCCACGTGTATTCCTCGATGATGGACGAACCTCCTGCTTTCGAGACTTTGTAAGCCTGCTTCATCTTGTACTTAAATATCATGCTCCTTCTTCTGGATCCAATGATGGTCAGTCCTCATGCTTAGATCTAACGTCTGAGATTTGTTCTCTTCTTTTGCGTGTTCCTCCTATCTGTATTCATATCTGACGGTCATCAGGAATTCAGAATGGGTGATCCAACGCTCATTGTTGCTCCTCACTGTTGATCTTTCCATTTCCATGCCATCATCGCTCTACTGAACGTGCTGATCTTTTCCATCAATGAAAAAACATGCATACTCTACCTTTGTCTGAAAACATGCCTTTGGCATTGATGGAAACCCCTTGAGAAACATCCAGCTTTACCACTGTATTGAAATTACCACACTTTCTCCCCCTTTGACATCAATGTCAAAAAAAAAAAAAGCTCCCTCTGAGCTGTTGCAGTACATCTCGAAGGTATCAGATATGTGACAAGCATATACTCCCCCTGTGTTGTTGCAGTATTATTCGGAGGTATTAGAGATTCAACCAACACAAACTCCCCCTGACAGGATGGACCCTCTTAATTTGACAGTGAGGTCACGCCCAACTTTTGGCGAAGATATCCAAAAGGTGTCGCTGCTAATGGTTTAGTAAAGATATCAACAATATGTTCTATGGAAGGAATATAATTTACTTGAACAATCTTGTTTGTAACCTGTTCTATGAGAAAATGGTATTTTATTGGTATGTGCTTATACTTGGAATGAAGTACAGGATTCTTAGAGAGACTGATGGCACTGGTGTTATCACAGTGAAGTGGAATAGGATCAGTATAAGTGACCTTCAAATCTGCAAGAGTTTGTATCATCCATAAAATCTATGTGCAGCAAGTAGCAACAATAATGTACTCTGCCTTTGTAATTGATAATGAAATGGATCCTTTCTTTTTACTAAGCCATGCTACTAATGAGTCACCCAGGAAGAATGCTCCTCCACTGGTGCTTTTTCTCTCATCAACACAGTTTGCCCAATCGACATCTGAATATGCAGTTAACTGAAAGTTCTGATTTCTGGGATACCACAGACCGTAATTCATTGTGCCCTTCAAGTACTTGAATATCCTTGTTACCACTACTAGATGACTTTGTTTAGGAGCAGATTGATAACGACCTACCATTCCAACAACTTTCATTATATCAGGACGAGAAGTTGTGATGTATAGAAGACTGCCTATCATTGATCAATATGTCCTTTGATCAACAATGGGTGAAATATCACCTTTACTAAGCTTGCACCCAACCACCATAGGTGTACTAACATGAGAAGAATCTTCCATCTGAAATTTCTTCAACATCTCTTTCAAATATTTTTCTTGTGAGATAAATATTCCTCTAGAACTCTATTTTACTTGTAAGCCAAGAAAATATGACAATTCTCCTATCATGGACATCTCAAACTCTGTTTGCATAGATTTAGAAAACCACTGAACAGAGGAATCATTATTACAACAAAAAATAATGTCATCTACATAAATCAAAACAGCTAGTAAATCATTACCTTCAGTTTTTATGTAGAGATTTCTATCAACAATACCTTTCTTGAATCCTTTGTCTTGTAAAAATTTGTCCAGTTTATAATACCAAGCTTGTGGTGCTTGTTTCAGTCCATATAAATCCTTCTTCAACTTTCATACATAATCAGGGTTATCTGTCAATGAGAATCCTTCAGGTTGCTCCATATATACTTCTTCCTCTAGACCTCCATTAAGAAATGTTGATTTAACATCCATCTGATACACTTTAAAGTTCTTATGACATGAATATGAAATAAACACTATGATGGCTTCCAATCTTGCCACTGGTGCAAAAGTTTCATCAAAGTCCTGACCTTCAACTTGTGCATACCCTTTACAGACCAATCTGGATTTATTTCTAACAACTTGTCCTTTTTCATTCATTTTATTTTTGAACACCCACTTGGAACCTATTACATTCTTGTCTTCAGGTCTAGGAACAAGATCCCAAGTATTTTTCTTCTCAATCTAATCAAGATATTCATTCATAGCTCTAATCCAATCATCATGTTGGCTGGCTTCATGAAATTTTTTAGGTTCACTCATATATAAAAAGGCACCATGATATTGTTCTGAGTCTTTAATCAATTTCCTTCTTGTCTGACCTCCTTTATTTATATCTCCAATTATCTGATTTTCAGGATGATTCTTTCTAACAGTTATGAGGGGTGAGTTTGTTTCTTTCTGCTGATTTATGTCAGCCTGAGTATTTGTATCTTCATCTGATTCTTCTCTTTCTGATCCTTGGAACTGTTCATCTTCATCTTCAACTATATCTTCTGTGCTTGGTTCAACACTGCTTACACTTCTGACCGGGATTTCTTCATCAACTTTTATGTCTATACAATCAACCAGTTTATGCAGCCTCTTATTGTAATATCTATACCCTTTACTGTTTGTAGCATAACCCAAGAAGATACCTTCATCAACCCTGTCATCATATTTGCCAATATTTTCATCATTATTCTTAATATAACATTTACTCCCAAAGACTTTAAAATGCTTGATTGAAGCATGTTTTCCAAACCATAGTTCATAAGGAGTCTTGTCATTATGTGGTCTGAGATGTGCTTTGTTAAGGATATGAACAACTGACAAGTGTGGTCGGAGATGTGCTTTGTTAAGGATATGAACAACTCCATGAATTGATTCCCACCCACATATATCTGGAGGTACACCTTTCTATCTATCATCATTGATCTTTCCATTTGTTGTGAAATCAGATCTATTCTCGGCCTCAACAACCTGCATTTTGTCGTGGAGTCCTTATAATTGTGTAATTTCTTTGATTCCATGTTTATCACAAAACTCTCTAAAGTTCCCAGAACTAAACTCTCCTCCTCTATCATATCTTATTGCCTTCAATATTTTTCATGTTTGATTCTCGGCTAGGAGCCTTAAACACTTTGAATTTTCAAATGTTTTGTGATTTTTCTTTCAAAAAGGAAAAACCCATGTTAGTCTAGAATAACTTCATCAATAATAATCAATATAAAATAATTTTCTTTTCCTCAGACCTTCTTTCCTTTGATGGTCCATATAAATCCATATGTACTAACTGTAGAGGTTTTTCTCTGCTGAAGGAAAGTTTTTAGATTTGAACTGGTGGTCCTGAAAGTAAGCTTTCCTATCTGGCATGTTTTATAAACATAATCATATGGCTTTGATATCTTTGCAAGATCCTTTACTACCCCACTATTTTTTGAGCTTGATTATAAGGATCAAAATTTAAGTGTCCAAGGCCATAGCCAACTTTCATCATACCTTCTTGTGCTGACATTCTTCTTTTTCTTCCTTTAACACATATACATTGTGTTTTGTTCTTATCCATTTTGCAACTAGTTGTCCTGAATTCAAAGATTTTATTCTACAATCTTTAGAAGTAAAATGACTTCACATCCTCTACCACGCAATTTGAATGGCACTACGACATGTTTCGCATCTTTCTACAAACAACACATCTTGAGATTTTCCTTGCCATTACTCAAACTTACCATTCCTTTTACCTTTTATTTTTCCCTTGCATCATTTCCAAAAGCTACATTCCCCTCGATTTGCTTTCACTCTTAGAGCTAGAAACTTACTTTTGTCTCCAAAAATATGTTTTGGAACATCCATCACAATATACCTGGATTATTTTGTTTTTGGGCTGATAACACTAGTCCACAATTTTCATTTCTTCTTCTTTCCAAATCTCTTGAAATTTTCAGCGTGAGGGATTCAATCGGGCTTAAAATTCCTGTTTACACCGCAGCCTTTTATGTCCATAGTTATGACAGATGTAACATTCTCGTTCATCGAATAAAGGATCATAACGATTTTTTTTTTTTTTTTTTTTTTTTTTTTTTTTTTTTGTCATTCTTCCATTCATCACATGATTTATAGTATGTGGTCATTTGTTTCGGCTTCAATTTTTTGTTGTGGTAGATAATTATTCCTTCAGTATCTTAAATGCTCATATCTAAATCTTAAAAAAAATTAAAAAAAAAAAAAAAAAAAAAAAAAAAAGGAACAACAAAAAAAAATAAATCCATAGAAAAACCTTTGTACCTCAAAAAAGGTTGTAGTTTATTTCCTTCCATGTCGATGGATTTCTTTGATCAACAAATTGGTTCGTAATTTTTCTTTTCTTATCATTCCTTCTTGGTGGTTGATTTTATTTCTTTTGTTTCTCGGTAGAAAGTGGTTGTTGTCACGATTGTAGATTTGACAAACTTGATGGATTCTCAGATACTTGGATGATCACTACTTCTTGATCCTTCTTCTCATAGCCCAAGCCAACTTTCAACTTTGATTCCTTTGCTTTTGTCGACGTTCTGGAAGTCTTCAACAAATCGCTTTTTGTTTTCTCTTTCTTACATCCGAAATCACACTTTTCCAGCACCGGGATACACCATATTCCATATCCACCATAGCTTCATCATCCATTTCACCTCATGGTAATTCATATCATCAAGATATCCCATAGCCATAAGCATAAAATCACTCACTTTGTTTTCACATGATGAATCACTATTGGTGTCTTTTGAGGAATTGTCATTTTTTGCACATAAACTTTTCTTTTACTATATTTATTGAATTTGTAATTATTCATCATCGTAGTTCGGGTCCTTTTTCCGGGTGGGGACACTTAGGAAGCAAGGACCTTATATTACCACAGCTAAAGTAGACATTTGAAGGGAAGCTGCCTTGATATTTTCTTTGATCCTTTTCTTTAACCTTCTCACAATTTTGCCTCAATATCATCTAAATCAATCAGTATTATTGTCTTGTTTAAAAGATGCTTCTCTAGTAATGGATTTTATCTTTGCTGATTCTCATTTCATATCTAGTGTTCCTAGGAGTTGATCAATGGACGTATTTTAAGATCATTTAGTTCTCTTCTACTAAGTAAAACTTTTGTATTAAATTTATCAAGTAGAGATCTTTAAAATCTTTGAACTAAGAATGATTCTTCAAACTTATCACCAAGATCCTTCATGGTATCTTACAAGTTCTTAAACTCTTAAAAAAATACTTGCTAACTGCTTTATCTTCATTCATTCATCTTTAGTCGCTCAAATTTCAATCTATATGTTTGAAGTTTGGCATCTTTTTACTTTCTCATTTCCTTCCTCGCTGCTAATAAGTGGCACAAGTTGTCCGCTTCCTTTGGCGCTTTGAAGATGCATCACCTTTACAAACTCGATTTATGCAAGTCCATTCAAGATAACAATCATTAATTCTTTAGCATGTCAAAATTCTAACTTATCATCCTTGGAAGTTATCACAACAGGATTTATGTATCTATTCTCTACTAAATCCCAAACATCATCACCCAAGGCCATTAGGTATGTTCTCATTCTAACCTTCCGGAAGGAAAAAATTGTTCCATCAAATAGAGAGGCTTAGTGGCTGAAGTCCCTTCCATAACTTGTCATGTTTAAGCTATAGATCTACCTTTTGGGGATAAAAGGAACCTTCGGGAGCACTCAATTATTGAATTACTAAGACAAACCGAGAGGTGAACTTGTTACCGCCCTTAAACAATCTGCCAATTAAACCATTTTAATTTTTCTCCAAGTGACCATAAATATTATAACATATTAACAACATAAATAATGAGCATCACCACACATAAAATATACACAGAGATAGATTTTCATGAGGGAACCTTACAAAGGAGAAAACCTCTTCTTCTTCAAAATGATAGGCAAACTTTTAAGTTCCTCAGACATCATGTATAGTTGAGCACCAACTCAATGTGAGGTTACTACCCTATTCTTACAAGCTCCAACTTGTTTGAGAGAACCAACTCTCAAGTTTCTAGCACCTACCAAGGGGAAGCACCAACTCCCCGAAAGTGTTCCAAAGACCTTTCAACCTGATGGAAACTCCTACTTCCACTTATACAAGCACCAACTAGCATACATAAAACTCTGTGTTTTCCCAAGAACCACCCCACCACCCTGTTTTCTAGCCACACCATATGGAAGCATAACTCCCAATATTCAAGTATCAACTTGAATATCAGACCAAGGCCTCATATCAATTACACCCTTCCTTCCTGATTATGAATAAAATGATTGACAAACAAACAATACCGGTATCTCAATTCTTACCCCTTATTCAATGTTTCAATTCCTTTCTTTGGTTTAAAATTGTTCGCTAGCTTCCCGCTTCTACCCCACGCCATTCTACCATATGCTCTTTTCCATGCTATTCTCCGCTCTTCTCTTTGTTTCGTCTGCTCAATTTTAATCGCTACTCATCTTCTCTGAGTTTTATCTCATTCTCTTCATTCTTTCATTTTATTCTATTTACAGTTCATCTCATTGTTTCGCTTAGAACAACCAACCTTACATAGTCGCGTGATCTTGCCTTTTATACTCATCACCTCATATCGCTACACTCAATCTCCTTTTGGGCAAAGAAAAACTTCTCAAAGAATCGGGATCACCAACCGGACAGAACTATGATTCGATTTAACCGGGAATTGTAACCGAACTTATTAATCATGAAAATAAACGGCGACCCTTCATCATATTCCTCCTCGATTAACCTGCACTGTTGGATTACCAATTATGGATCTCACACCTACTCCATATGCCCACTAACTTTGACCACAAGCCTAATCAGAATTCCTTTCACATTTCACATTTCAGAAATCCTATGTCGAAGGTTCTTTTGACTCTTCATGTTGTGGATCTCCAAAAGGGGTTTAGCTTCACTAGGATCCTCCCTCTCATGACCACTGGATAATGACACGCTGCACCAAAAGGTGCTTCACTTGGCCGTTTCGCACTTTGTCGTGACTGCCCTTGACACTTCCAACCCCAAGATCCTAAACTCCAATATGGAGTCGGATCAGTGGTCCACAATCTTGATGATTCTACGGTCCATCTTTCGCGGATCTCGCATATCGCTGAGTTCCCCTCGGGCCAGGAGTTGCTTCCTTGAATCCTCCAACTCCTGATATCCAAACCTCAAAAATGAAAACCTTTGTCATTCTCCCCATCTATCTCCACGCACCCTCCTTTGGATCAATGATCCGCATCTTATTGTGATTTCACAAGATATCGCTAGAAGTTGGAAGGTTATACAGGGAGCACCTTTCTTTGACTTTCTAGTCATCGAATTGTTAATCCTTCGCCACGTGTACTCGACGATGGACGACCCTCCTTCTTTCGCGACTTTGTAAGCCCGCTTCATCTTGTACTTAAAGATCATGCTCCTCTTTCTAGATCCAACGATGGTCGCATCGATCCAACGCTTTGAGATTTGTTCCCTCCTCTTTGGCCGCATTCCTCCTATTCGTGACCTCCGCCAGACCCCATTTTATCATCGAGAATTAAATGGGTGATCCAACAATCATCAAGCCCTCACCGCTGATCTTGTCATTTCCATGCCATCATCACTCTGTTGAACGTGGTGATCTTTTTTCCATCAATGAAAAACACGAATACTCTGCACTATCTCTAAAATGCTGAACAAACCTTTGGTGTTTCATCTTCCAAGGCTAGGGTTTTGACAAGTTTATGGCTCTCTATCTATGCTTTATGTTAAAAGGTCTTTGGGATCCTTTATTGTAACTTCATCTCCTTGTGAATGTGTGTAGACGCCACATCTCTTATTAGAGAGATAAGTTACCACCATCTCTAGTGTATTTGTTTCTTTACACTAGATTTGCCTTGTACCTAAGTGCATATTTCCCATTATTTAATAGAAATTGAGCATATTGTATCTCTATGTTTCTCTCATATTTATGTGTTTCATTTTATTCCCCTGTCTTGATTAGTGGTATCATAGCTGGCCTCTTTTTTTTTTAGTGCATGTCCCTAACAAGGTCGGAGTATAGGGTAATCGACTCAAACTGGTCGAACCTTTGGAATACCATCCTTGCTAACCCTGAGGGTCTCCCATGGTAGAGGAATAAAGAGAATCTGAGAAGGAGATCCTCTATTAATTTGTTTCCTCATGGAAGTCCCTCAAGAAATAGAGGAACGATATGATGTATCAATTTTAACAAATTATTTGGCGGTTGCCGACAACACCATAGTCATATTTGTTAAGTGACCACTTTGGAGGTTCCACCCCTTCAAGGTACAAGCTAATTTTATATCCCCATATTTGAAGGTCGGATAGAAGAGGATGCCATAGAAAAATGGTTAAAACTACTAGAAGTTTATTTCTCTGGGTCTTCACAAATTCTGCAATAGGGAAATTATCACCTTTGCACTCCTTAAAAGTATCTCCCTTGTCAAACATTGGTGAGAGACTTTCTGTGAGAAAAAAACCACATAGGATTATAGAATATTTGGGGTCGATCCCACTTGGGACTTTTATGGATACCAAGTAACAACATACCCTATTGGAACTATGATGACCAATACATGAGATGGACCACACTTTGTCAAGAGAGGACTAAAAATAATAGGTTCATAAATACCTTCCTATACCTTGCACAATTGCTTCGGGTAATGAGAGTCCCGAGTGGAATCTCGTTATAAAATACAGTGGGCCCTGCTGTAGTTAGTACATCCAAACATAAATGGAGTTTTTGTACATTCCTTCATTGGGATCTACTTATCGAAGTGTTGTCAAAATTGAGTAAAAATTTAAACAAAATAAGTGAGATTTTGGATATGCAAACCACTCACAGCCAAAGCAGGGAAAAGGAAACCCCAACACATAGAACAAAGGACAAAGGAAAGATGGACAATATCAGGAAAACCAAATTTTAAGCTAAGCAAAAGAAGAAGGGAAATGAGAAGACAAATAAATACACTGGAAGTGGTGTGAATTCCATAAATACCCTAGAAAACAATTCAACGAAGTCACTCGAAGTAGTCATTGGTGGGTGAGATGAAAGCCTCAAAGTCAGATATAGGATTTGATCTACATTCAGAGCCAAAAAAAGGTAAGTGTATCATTGATGTAGAACCTAATGCTACTTCTTCACTTCCACCAAGATCTAGCCAAACAAACCATAAGAGTTAGAGGAAGGTGAACATATTTTTCACTCACAGATGTTGTTGAAGGGTGCTTCGCTACATTTCATTATTGATAGCAAAAGAACTCCTCATCTCAATAGAGGTCATGAAGTGGCTGGATTTTTACAACACCACATCTACATTTGTACAACATAGGGTGGCTTAGCCAAGGACGATATCTCTATGTCAACCAACCAATATCTCCTCTCCTATGGCATCAAGCCCTTTGAGGATGAGGTATTGTATGATGTTACCCCACTCCTTTGAAGTTTTTGATGTTCCTTTAGGACAACCATACATGTGGAAACACCATAATATGTATGATTCTAGACCTCATAGTGTCATTATTACTATGGGAAAACAATTGTACAAGATACCATAGGTAACTCTGGCACTCCTACCGAAATTTCTTTGGTCTCAACTAATAAAAGTGGGAATCATCTCCCAAACTAGGAAGTTTGTTGTCTCTAAGGATTTTCTCTCAGAGTGAATGAAAGGTCATGGAAACATCCCTGGCCTCTACAGAGGGATCCTCTATGCAAAAATATCAAGTGGACAAAGTCGTGGAAGAGTATCAAGACATCATCACCTCACCTACCGTGGTGCCTCTACACCATCGTCAAGCATTCAATTGAGCTAACTCCTCAAATTCCTTTACTTAAAGTGCCATTGGTTCTCCTATCTCCGAAAATGAGGAAATCAAGTGTTAGATCCAAGAGATAATTCCAAAAGGGAACATTTGACCAATCTCCTCACCCCATGAGAGCCTAATTGTGCTTGTACAAAAGAAAGATTAGAC
The DNA here is from genome assembly GCA_010110895.2 of Picea sitchensis. Taxonomy (NCBI): domain Eukaryota; kingdom Viridiplantae; phylum Streptophyta; class Pinopsida; order Pinales; family Pinaceae; genus Picea; species Picea sitchensis. Next base: position 357,208 of record SNQJ01S0000378.1, read on the forward strand.
TTGGAAAATTTGCATTGATTGCAAATCTCTGAACAGTAAATCATAGTCACGAATCGATACCCAATTCCCTAAATTGATGATCTTCTCTACCAACTCAAGGGGCCAAGTAATTTAGTAAGATTTATATGAATTATGTCTACCACCGTGTCCCCATAGAACATGACTGATGTATGGAAGACCACCTCCAAGTCTAAATAAGGTCTTTTCGAGTGGTTGTTCATGACCTTTGGCTTGATGAATACCCCCAACCAATCTTCATGAGGTTGATGGATGAAATTTTGCAACCCTTCATCTATTCATTTGTGGTTGTACATTTGGATGACATCCTCACATTAAACAAAACTTGGGAGTAACATTTGCAACACATTGCAGGTCCTCCACTCTCTACCATTACAACATAAGTTATATGAAACCTATAGAAATGCTCCTTATACATGAACAAGGTCCAATACCTTAGATACATTGTATACCTATGCGCATGCTCCATCTAGCCAAGATCCAAGTCATTCTGCGGACTGGCCATCCCCTACGAACACTCTCAACCGAGCTCGCAGCCTTAGTCCCTTCTAGCTTCTATTGCATATCTCCATCGGGCAATCCCATATTGCATGGGTTCTCATCCAAGTGACCAAGGGTGGGTTAAAATCCAAATTTGTGTGGGGAAGATTATAGTAGAAATATTTTGAATATCAAAAAAAATCGTTTATGCTCATCCCCGGTGTGTTAGAACTATAAGTCACCTTCAAATTGATTTGAAGGTAATCCAATACCTATGTTTATATGTCACAAATGAATAATTCTAAAGAGGTCAAATGGGTGCAGAATCAATATGATATCGTTTTAACTAAGAAAACTGGACCAACATGCACAAGAATGAGAAGTGTTGATTAAATTCAGTCAGTAATTTGATTATGGGTGAGTAGGAGAAGAACCGTGAGGAGAATGTGGTGAGGTATGCTATGGTTATCGGGCATTCCAAGAGGCCTAAGGAGGAAAATTTTCAATTACAAGATCCTCTTGGATTCAAAAACTTAGGGATAATCGGAGAGCTTAACAAAAACACTTCACAATCAAAACATACATTACAATACATTCAAACAATCCATGTGAATCCTTCAATCATGGATACTTCAGTATCATAGGAAAATAATATGAAGAAGAAAGTTGACTTATATTGATTAAGAAGTCTCAAATCAAGTTACGTAACTAGAGAACCATAGCTTCATCAAAACCTTTACAATACGTGGAGCCTAGCTCAACCATCTAATTACATCACAAAAATGTCAAAAATTACATAATCAGGACAATTCGCCACTAGCGCTAGGTAATCTTAGTTTTTTCATTCAAGGATTTGCATTCAAAATTTCTATAGACTGTGCATGCAGTCTTCTGTCAGACACGAGCTCTTCCATTTGGACCTTCTCTATTAGACTGTGCATGCAGCTCTCTGTCATACGCGAGCTTAGACAATCTTCTAGTCTTTTTCGAGCCTTCCATTTATGGGGATAGGGACTGTGTTTCAACCATCTCCACCTACTTCAATAACTGTCTATCTAGGGGTCGGGAAGGCCTAAGTCAACTGCGCACCTGTAGAACATGTTGGCTGCACTATGAAACTGTGCCATTGGGATCCTTGCTGGATGTTGACTTGGAATATGGTAGGTGGATGTGGAGGAAGGTGAGAGTGAGCGGGTGAGGTGAACGATGCAAACCAACACATAACAACAAGTGATCGACGACCACGTGGAATGGCACAGTTGGTGGAGCGGTGACTGGGAAACGTGGGCACCAGTACGAGGATAAGGCGTAAAAGGTGCTAAGATGTAAAAAGGGAGGAGTGTGATTGGTCAGGAGGAGGACAAAAAAAACGATGGTGGAGGTGACATGGAGCGGCGTGACCGAATACGGGCGGAGTGGAAGATAGGCCACAAGGCGAAGTATGGAAGGTGTATAGCGTTTATCTCGAGGGGGTAGTGGTAAAGTGGCTCTGGGGTCCGATATGGATCATAGAGTCAGATATCCAGCTGCGCTGTTCCTATCAGCCGATATGACTTCTTTATCACAATGAGACAAATCCATCAAATCGGCCCCGACTAGATAAAACATATTTTGTGGGTTTTTACCCCTCTCTCTCTTATGTGCATATTTGACTAAGGTTCCATTTCCTAAGGGAAAAATGCCCTTTATCAATAATATGTGTTAACATTAGGCTCCATGGGGGATAGAGTCCTCCCCACGAGGCTCTAAGAACTCAAGAGCTTCGCCCGGTCTCGTGGCTATGGGTTGGATATTAAAAACAAAAGAAAATTATATCGGCTAATGGAGTAATGAAAAAGCCACTCATGGCTCAAACAGCATCAAGCTTTTAAAATGCCCATTTATTGTGGCCAAATTAAAACTTCATCTCCAAATTCCAACTTGTAAGTATTATTTTGGAAATATTTTAGAGATTTCCTTTGAAGGGTCCAATCCACAAGGCTCGTACCTACTACGCTTGCTCCTTTGTCCTCTCTTGGGTGCATCTCTATTTGAGTACCGTGATCTCCCAACTGGAAATTCTTCACTTCCGCCAAAAGGCCTACTTGATCCTTCATTGATGGTCGCTGATGTGCTTTGTCTAGTAACTTCTCTCTAGCCTACTGCACTTCTACCAACTATTGTATCCTTATGATCATATCATCAAGCTCTCCTTGGTATTCTTGGAATAATTTTTCCACAGGAAAGGTGAGATGAGAAGGAAAAATGGCCTCAACTCCATACACCAACTACAAAGGAGAGACACCAAGAGACCTCTTTGTCGTCACTCTGTTAGCCCACAGAGAAAACTTGAGATTTGAATCCCATGATTTTTTGTTGTCCTCTAGCAGTCTTTTGATGATCTAGCTGTCTTTTGATGATCTTTATAAGGCTCTTTTTAGAGGACTCTTCCAGTCCATTACCTTGGGGGTAGTAAGGAGTTGAGTGAATCAATGAAATTCAAAACTGTTTACAGAACTGGATCAATGGTTCGACTTTGAGAGAGGCAACATTATGAGTGACAATCCTGCTTGGACAAAAAAACCTTGCCATAACATCCTCAAGGAAACTAATGATTACCTTGTGGGAAGCACTCCTTGTGGGGATAGCTTCTATCCACTTGGTAAAGTAATCCGCGGTAGTCAAGATCCACCTGTGTTGACCGCTTGAAGCAGGATGAATTTCCCCAATGAAATCTAGGCTCCATTGTTGAAAGGATCCTGAAGCTACTACCGACTTCAATGGAAAAGACTTGAGCTGCTTCTTTCCAAAGAATTTTTGACACTTAACGCAAGCTCTGATATTTGCATAGACATCGATGAATAAACTAGGCCAAAAATACCCAGCCCTGAGAATCTTATAGGCTGTGGTTCTCTAGAAGTGATGCCCCACACATAGACTGCCATGAAAATCAAACATAATTCTTTGGGCCTCCTGTGGGTCTAGACATCTCAAAAGCACTCCCAAAGGGTATTTCCAGTACAAGACTTGGTCAATGAGAGAATATTTAATTGATTTAAGCTTCAAATATCTTATTCTTCTCCATACCATCAGGGGGATGCAACTTTTGCAGAAAATATATAATGTCCTTGTACCAAGAACATCCTGCCAATGGGGAGATGACTTGAGGATCTTTGTCAGACAACTGAGCTTGTTGAGTTTCTGAGCAGGTGTTGATGAAATTTGCCCCCAAATCTTTGCAATTAGATTCATCCAGTAGCATGGCTAAACCTTGGCCTTTGACCAATTTGGTGGGCTTTATCTCAAGATCAAATTCAATGATTTTGGCAATCCACTTACTCCTTCTTCCATCTATGTCAGGCTGAATGAGAATCTCCTTCACATAAACTGAAAGGACATATGCAATGACTCTTGAATGTAGAACATAGACCATGAAGGAATTGAGGGCTTTCACCAAAGCATAGGCCTATTTTTCCATGATGTCATATTTTACTTTGACATCTCTCGATGCCCTACTAAAAAAGGAAATGGCCTGCTCTAACCCTTCAACATTCTTCTACAATAAAACAACTGCCACTGTGTCAAATGAAGCAAAGGAAAAAATCAGAAAATCTTTGGAGTAGTTAGGAATGATGAGAACAAGTGCTTCAGTTAAGGCCTTCTTGATCTGGTTGAAAGAATGTCTGGACTCAATGGTCCATTTCACTTCATTCCCCTTTTTTAGCATGGCTGTAATGTATTTAACCAGTTCAACAAAATTTGAAATAAACCTCCTCAAAAAATTCGTTTTACCCAAGAAAGACTGAACCTATTTCTTGAATCTAGGAGAAGACAAGGACTGGATGGCCTCCACTTTGTTTGGATCAATCTTCACCCCTTCAGCTAACACAACATGCCCCAACAATTTTCCCTCCTTCATGAAAAACAATGACTTTTTAGGATTTAGGGAGAGACCAAATTTTCTGCATTTCAAGAAGACCTTTCTCAGATGGTAACAATGCTCTTTATCAGATCTGGAGAAAACTGTGATGTCATCCAATTAGATGACTACAAATTTATCTTTCTCTTCGATGAAGGTGATGTCCATAGCTCACTGGAAGTTTTCTTCTGTGTTCATCAATCCAAAGGGAATCATAGCGTACATGAATGTACCCCAAGGAGTAGTGAATGTTGTATTTTATCTGTCTTTGGGCAAGACAAAGATCTGATTGTAGCCATAAAAGCCACCAATCATGGACATCCTAGATGCACCTTCCACCCTCTATAATATGTGCTCCATCTTCAACAGGGGGTAATTATCCTTCTTAAAGATTTTGTTCAGGTTCCTGAAATCGAAACAAAGTATGATTTCTCCATTCTTCTTTCTCAATGGAACCAATTTGGCCACCCACTCAGAATACCTCAAAGGAATGGTAATCTGGGCATCTAACATATTATTTACCTCCTTCTCCATAATAGACAACAATGTAGGATTTATTTGTCTCAATTTCTTCCTAAATGGTTTGACCTCTTCCTTCAATGGGATCTTATGCTCAATGATACTTGTGTCATATGTTCTGAGATCTTCATATGTCCAGGAAAACACATCAACAGACACTTTTAAAAATTCAACACAGTCATCCCTTTGTTCCCTTGACAAGCTGCTTGACAACTTGACAAATTTTGGATCCTCCTCTGTACCAATATTTCACTTAGCTACATCAACATCATCCATTGAACCTTTAGCTTTCATTGCCACATCATTTCTGTCAAATAGTTTTCCGAAAGGAATTAGTCCCTTTGGAATATGATTGCTAGGAAACTGAACAATATGATGATTAGAAATATTTTTGAGGAAATCATGAGCATGAGGATTACTTTTAGGATCATGATCTTGATCAATATGTAATGCAGAAAACTCACCAACAGTCTCAAGGAATATTTTGATATCAAGATCATTCTCAAATACTTTCCAATGCTTGACATTGTCAGGTATAAAGGGTCTATATTTCACTTCTACATCATACTTGAGCTTTGGTGGCAAAGGGACTCTGAAATTGCTCGCTACAACAACCAAAGAATTAGCCATGATGTTTTCTCCTCTTGG
>SNQJ01S0000379.1:4590-39194 GCA_010110895.2 Picea sitchensis
CGTCACCCATCCATAGGCCTAAGCCACCCTCCGAGCACCTTAACCTTGACTGAGAATTACTCTGGAAGCAAACCCTAGGCTAGATAGCCAAACAAGGTGTAGTGCATCTTCCTCCAAGGATAGCGCACCAACAATAGTTGATCAGATAGTACAAACCCTAGCCAAGAGACAGTCCAAGATCATACTGAAAAGTAGTTGCTACTGCAGCTGCACTTGCAGCGCTCCTCCACATGTGCGCACTAAAATGGGAACTGCAGTGCGCACCAAACTGGGAACTGCAATTCTGAGAAGTTGTCAAATGAGAACTGGCGCCCTATATTTACACTGGTTCTGCCAAATTTGTTGGGGCCGACTTCTCCTTCTGGATATATGTCTGTTCAGTATATTATTATTATTTATGGACGACTTCTTCTCTTGGAGGCTAATAACCTAATATAAATTATCTTCTTGAGCCGACAAGACTTCTAGGGTTATTAGCCAACTCATTAGGGTTTTCTCTTGCTTTCTAGAGTCTTCTATACTCGTCAGGTTCACACGTGGAGGTAAATACCTCCCGTAGCTACCATAATATTAACACACCAGAAATCATCATTTCAGGTCTTCAACTTTACACCTGGCATCCCCTTCACTTTCATAAATCGGTCACAAGTATGGATCGATTTCCTTCGTTTATGTGATTACAGAAATCGATGCTTCCTTTAAACTATGTTCATATGATCATTGGCGTAGAACCACAGGCTTATCAATTTAAGCGACGCATTACATTATGCCCTTTAAATCTCTTTACCATATGACCAACGGCGGTGACCTCATGTGAGGCGAGACGAGCGCTTGAGCGCTTATCAATTCAATGGTCACGATTCAATCTCCCGATGAGATGGACGATTATTGGAACTTTGGGACTTCACCCTTCGGGTCTTTGGGACTTCCAACCTTTCAAATCTTTCGAATATGATTTCTCTGAACAGATCAGATGGTTCACATTTATATCACGAAACTATATCAATGGTCATTTACGATCCTTACATCTATCCTTTCATTGCTTAATCCGACAGCCAGGACTTAATCAAGCAATGAGATGTATCGCCACCATTTACTTCGGTACTTTGTCTACTATGTTTATGCTATCCTTCCATTGTATTTTGATCAATGGTTGAGAGTATACCCGACATCATATCGACGGTCAAGATCTCCTTCGGATCTCCGGACTTCAGAGATTTCAAATATCAACCCCTTTTTTCCTCTGTACGGTAATCTTCCGGAGTTGTCAATCCACTGACGCGTGTCCCTTTCGGATCAATGGTTGATATTGAGGGTTGACATTGCAATAATGGTCTATAATTTGGGAGATAATGGGAGGATGGGAGACTAAGAATATGAGTTTATAAAGGTGGTGAAAGTGGGTCTTTCGAGTTTATTTAGCAATGGCAAGGGAATTATAGTAGAAAGAAATTCCATCAACGTCATTTGAATGGAGATCTATTCATATCGATGAAGGAGTTTAGTAGAAGCAAGTAGGAGGGGGATGGCTCCTTTCATGTTAGGGTTTTTGAAGTTAATATGGGTAGGGGTAGCAAGAAATTTGATAAAAATTGATAGCAAACTATGTCCAATAATGATATCTTCATTTATATTAGGATATTTATAAAAATTAGTGTAATATATAATGGTAAGGAATTTCACAAGCACTAAGGGGGTGGAGTATCCACAAGTGGAGATTTAGTTTTGAGGGTCATAATTGGTGTGAAGTATAGAGAATTTTTCCATTAAACCTAATGGATGACATTGCATTAGAAACGTTTCTAAAATAACCAAAGTCGACCAAAAAATGCAAAGTATTGGGAGCAATGTTTTCAAAGTGAATAATCCCTTAAATATACCCCCTTAAATATACCAACCATATGAATGTAAATCAAGGTGTGCCAGATTATTGATACCATCTACAATGGAGGCTACCAACAAATTTTAAGTTGTCGGTACTATTGGAAATTCAAGGATTATTTAAATGGATGGATGTTGGGTTGATGCGAAGCAGAGTTCCTCAATAATGTAGCTTATGTAGAGGAAAATCCATTCATGTGAGAAGTGAGATGGAATTATCACTTATTTATATAAAGAAAGAGTTTCCCAAAGACCTTAGATTGAAATATTTGTGTCTTTTGGTTCTTCATCAAATCCGAAGTCAAAATAGATCTCATAATAGTGATCAAATTTGTATTCATGATCATGGTCAATATAATGACATGATTGTTAATTAGTCATGTCTTCAAAGAAGAATCAAATCTTTGAATATTTCTTGGGGCATTTGTTGGAAAATTTGTTGAACTTATGCCTATACTGAGGGGGGGGGAGTGAATCGGTATAAGATACTTTTTACTTTATTTAACCATTCATCAATCATTCATTAGCCAAAAAAAAAATAATCACATATAAACTCAAATCATAATGCACAAAGTTTAACATAGAAACCAAATCAAGAGAAAACCATAAACTTATCTTTATAAGTGCTTGTAGGCACCAACCTATTGTTACAAAGATTGTAGTCACCAACATACTGGAGACACCAATCTCTTTAACTAAGCACCAACTCAACAAGATGTACGCACCAACCTACTAGAGACACCAATCTCCTCAACTGAGCACCAACTCAACAAGATGTAGGCACCAACCTACTAGAGACACCAATCTCCTCAATTGAGCACCAACTCAATAAGATATGTGTAAACACCAATCCAAGATCTTCATACACATATTATTTATGACTTCACCTGCATGCTTCATTCTATAAACAATCCTTCAAACCCTAGCAAGCCTCATAACATCATTTCCATAATGTAATTATTGATGGAAACATCTACTAACGAAAACATCCATTGAAAAAACATTCATTGACAGCAACATCACAACCTCAAAATAGTGCACACAACAACATCACATATATTTAATATTTCGTACTACACCTTGAGAAAAACAAAGTCCCCGAGAAAATCCCTTAGACTTCTCTTGCACACCTTTAGGTCCCAGAAATACACCCCAACACCTTTAGTGCACCTCAAATCGCTTCTACGCACCTCAAACTTGATCTCTTGCTTGGGTTTTTCTACAAATGCGAAAAAATTTCTTATATTTATAGTAATTATGTCTTCACTTTCAGGGCCAACCTATAAAGACTGGTTGATCCGACCTCAATTTTCTGGTTGGGTTGTCGGACAAAAAAAATTATATCTCCTCATTCCTAGGGAGTTAGAAGGAATTCCATATACCGTTGGAAATGTCTCGGAATAATATTTCCAAACATATAACTTGTTCTCCAATTTCATCTCGGTATGTAGGGTAAAAATTGTTTTAAAGATAGGGTATCCAAATTGATCATCAAAAATCCAAAAATAATACTTTCAATAATCTCCATCTTGCAATCTTTATCTTGGACATATGTAGGATTGTAATATTTATTTTAGACATATGTAGGCTCCCCCTATCTTTGACATCAATGACAACAATATTACCAACAATCTCTCCATTTTTCATTGATGGCAACCCTTAGTCAATTATGTAATACACCCATTGTCTACAACTCTCCTTGTGTCTGCAATTCTTCATCTATCTGCAACTTCTCCCCCTTTGACATCAATGGCAAAGTGCTTCCCCCCTGAGCTTGTGTTTCCCTTTACTGACAAGATGAGAGAGATATCACTCCCATACAACATTTTTCTCCTTTGACTTTATCGAGTATGTATACATCTCTTGAGGTTTTGTTTGCATTTTTCACTAATATTCTTGAAGTTGATTTCCTTATCTCACACCCTTTAGAATGAAATGTGAGGTTGTAATCTTGATCACACATTTGTCTAAAACTTAGAAGATTATGATTTAACCCTTCAACATACAAGATATTTTTTTTCTTAGACTTTCCATTATCAAGACTAATAGTACATTTTCAAACTATCCTTGTTGAAGCCTTATCTCCAAAAGTAACACTGCCTCCTTTTCTTCCTTCAAGTTCAAAAACTTGGTTTGGTCCCCTGTCATGTGTTTTGAACATCCACTGTGAATGTACCATTGGTTCCCTTCATTTTGAGCATAAATTGCAAGTCCACATTCTTCCTTCTTCGGTTCTTCTTGCTTTCTTTTCCACACCCTCGTGTATTATTTTCTATGCTTGGTAAAAGCTTATTCTTCCTTGTTTTGTTTAGAAGACTTTATTATGTTATTTCTACAGTCATGTGTTATGTGCTCGTAGTTAGTGCACTTATAACATTCAGTATCAAGTAGATGAGCAAATGAATTGTACATTCTATTAGCAAACCCATGAGAACTTATGGTTTTGTTGCTCACATAATCATATTTTGAGGTTTTGTAAGAACCTCTATTTCTATCTCTCACGTGATCACTTCTTGCATAAGATCTACAATCTATTTTTTTATGACCAAAATTATTGCAAGAAAAATAATAGTCAAGAAAGAGATTTTGGTAGCGAATTGTGAAAGGTCTTTGTGGTGGAACAACTCTTATGAACTCATTATTATTGTTCTTATGAGAAGAATCGGGTTTCTGTTGGTCATCATTTCATTTCGTGTTGTTGATTCATTGGTGGTGGAGCCTTTGAGAATATTAACATAGCTTTTAGGCTTTTCTTCATTTTCTTTTATGATGACTTTGTGACTTTAATGCTTGCATCTCCCTCAATGGTATTTTGTTTATTGTCGTAGATGAGACCTATATTGATGAATGGTGACCTTTGAAAACTAAGAAAATTATCTAATATTTTAGTATTATTTCCAAACTTCAAGCTTCTATTCAATTGATCAGTGGTTTTCTCTAGTACCTTTCTTAAGGAAACTATTTCATCTTCTAGTTTCTCGCAATTTTCTTCATTTTCTTGGGGAATTTGTTGGAAAAGTTGTTGAACTTATTCTTATACTGAGGGGGGGGGGGACATAATCATTATAAGATACTTTTTACTTTATTTGACCATTGATCAATCATTTATTAGCCGAGAAACAATAATCACATACAAACGCAATTCATGATGCACAAAGTTTAACATGGAAACTCAATCGGGAGAAAACCATAAACTTATATTTATAAATGTATGTAGGAACCAACCTATTGGAGACATCAATCTCTTTAATTGGGCACCAACTCAGCAATATGTAGACACCAACCCACTGGAGATACTAATCTCCTTAACTAAGCACCAACTCAACAAGATGTAGGCACAAACCTACTGGAGACACCAATATCCTCAACCGAACACCACCTCAATAAAATATGTGCAGACACCAATCCAAGATATTCATACACTGAGTAATTTTGACTTCACCTACATACTTCATTCCACAGACAATCCTTCAAACCCTAGCAAGTCTCATAGCATCATTCCCATAATGTAATCATTAAAGGAAACATCCACTAACAACAACATCACAACCTCAAAACAGTGCACACAGCAGCATCAAAGACCTTCAGTCCTTCATAGTGCACCTATAGAAAAACAAAAACCCCAAGAAAATCGCTTAGACTTCTCTTGCACACCTTTAGATCCCAGAAAGACACCCCGACACCTTTAGCACACCTCAGATCACTTTTGCGCACCTCAGAATTGATCTCTTGCTTGGTTTTTCTACAAATGCGAAAATCTATCATGTATTTATAGTAATTATGTCCCCACTTTCAAGGCCAACCTATAAATATTGGCTGAGATGACCTAAATTTTCTGGTTGGTTTGTCGAACAAAAAAATCCATATCTCTTCATTCTTAGGGAGTTAGAAGGAATGCCATATGTCATTGGAAAGGTTTCGGAATAAGATTTCCAAACATATAACTTGTTCTCCCGTTTGAGTTAAGTATGTAGGGTAAAAATTTCTTCTAAGACTGGGTATTCAAACTGATCATCAAAAATCCAAAAATAATACTTTCAACAATCTCCATCTTGCAATATTTATCTCGGACATCTGTAGGCTTGTAATATTTATCTTGGACATTTGTAGGTTGTCCCTATCTTTGACATCAATGACAACAATATTTCCAAGAAAAGTGGCCTTTCTAATGGCATAAGAAACACACATCTTCGACAATGAGGCATTTTTGAAATTGTCACTTGAAATTATGCATACTAAGAAATTAAGAAGGATGCTCTGATTTTATATGGAAAGACCAAAATCTTTGCAGTTTGTAGATTAAAGTTTGCCTTAATTGATTTTTGAGATGGTATGTTATTGCACGCAAAGCTCTATAATAGTTAGTCTACAATAATTAACAATCAGCAGCAATGGCACTGTATGAATGGTCTTTCTTTCCATGTCATATGTATGGCTAACTCATTTTCCAATAGGAAACAGAAGACTCTTAAGGAAATGTGATTTGGCAAAAGAGAAGGTTGTGGAAATTTCACAAATCTGCATTTTTAAACACTTTAGAAATGTCGCCTCATTTACTTGAAATTCCTTGGAGTTATTCCATAAAACTTTCAATTTTATTGTTGAATATGAACATTTAGTAACACGAAAATTACTAGAAAATATCAAAACAATCGATACCAAAAATGTATTTCAAGGAGAGATGAATACCATGACCCTTAGGGTACAATCTTAACCAATACACAAATCTGAAAATCACTTTTATAGCATCAAATTTATAACAAAAATAGCTTGATAAAACACAACATTTTAGTGCCACTATCCCAACAAATAAGTTCATTAAAACAATGATAAAATTACTCATAACAATGAGAAACCAAACTTTATCTTTCACACTTGCGACATATTAATTTAGGATAGCAAAATCATACTTCATAAATTACACAAATGAAATTAAAATACAATACCTCAATGCATGCCATGCAGATACAAGTCCCTTCCGCTCATCCTAAGCAAGGGTTCTCCAATTGTTTCTCAAACCATGGCTATAGCATCCACCATCAACATCAAAACCTAACCAATGATATAGAATCCTAGCAAGACATCTAACCAAGCTTTCTAGCCACACCAAAGGCTCCACAACAAGCTAGCATCAACACCAACGAGTACACCATTGGATCTCCCATAAGCTATCAAGGAGACTCACTACTAAGTATGTATCACTCAAACTCCAATTACATCTGAATGCCACAAATCTTGCTCTAGGGTTTCATCTCACAAACCCTAGGTCTAACTCACACCAAGACTACAAAACAACCCCTGGCGCTCCAAGTCTTCTCTAGGGTTTACTTCACATAAAATCTAAGTCTTCCAACTCTTGTAACACAATCACAAAGACCCGAAATAGAACTATAAAAGGAATACAAGTAGTTCAAACACTAGCTAGGGCACCATAGACTAATCACCAGCAGACCATAGCTTCACTTCATTCTTTAAAAACTACATCAACCCAAATGAAGAATCACACAATAAGAGGCTATATTCTCTCTATGTTTTCTCCTTTTGTGTCAATAATAATGAAATGATGTGTTCCCCTTTCTTTTTATCAAGTAGAGTGAGTTACAAATAAAACCCTTAGCCTAGACTAATTCCACAAATGGATAATGGATCGATCGTTATGTTCAATGGATCAGATGAAAATGAAACCATTCTCAATGCATGAAATGATGGAATAGTATAGTTCCTCAGTGATGTAGCTTCTACGATGATGAATCCATTCACTTGAGAAGTGGGTGATAGGATATTTAGACACTTAGGAGTTGGTTAAGATCAACTTGGTCTAATGTGTCGTTAGGTAAAACTGTATTTCTTAGTGTGTTTATTTACTATGCATTAGTATACATTTGTAGTTAAATAATTCGACGATCATGATATGTTCCCAACATAGAGTGATCTGACGGCACATATTCTCCTTGATTTTAACGGCTACATTGATCTATGGATTAGCACCTGACTGGTCCATTATCTCTATTTAAAGAGCATGGAGGGTCATTTATTAATGATCAATTGTGAGAAACTCTCTTGTAACTCTCTTGTAAAAAAAATTATTTTGCATTAATAAATTGATCCAAGTGGTCGTGTTGGTTGGAGCCATGGATCTTTCCCCACAGGGTTTTACCACATAAAAACATCGATGTGTTGATCTTTGATCTGATTTTGTGAGTGTTTACTGAATGTGTTTTTCCTCTATTGAAATACATGTGTTGTCGAATATGGTATCAGAGCGCATTTGAAGACTCACTCTCGTTGTAGATCGAGATCTTGAAGTCATGTCGTCGCATCTCTGGTTCCTACTATTTATGTACATTTATGGGCTAAAAGGATTGTTTCATTGCATCCGTAACACTTCTTTCAGCTAGGAACACTTTTTTTTCACTCGAAAAGTTTTATGTTTTCCCAAGATATGACAATTTCAATCAGATCCAAAGGTATAAAACTTGAATATGCCCTTTTAAATTTTTACAAAGATAATATTTCGGTTTTCTGTTTTTTATTTCCAGGTTGCTACTATTTTTAGTCTGCGTATGTTTTTTTCCCTGCACTTTGTGTGATCTCGGCAAATATGAAACATAGCAAAAAAGGTTTTCTTGTATGTGTATGCTCTTTGTGCAATCTCGGTAAATCATAAACAAAGGGAAAACTTGCATTTTCTGAGTAAGCTAACTGAGATTTAACCCTTGTTGTCGTCAAGAAGCGAAAAAAAATGTGTGAACACAAAAAAAGAATTGTTTTTAGCATGCACTCCAAGGTTGTCTTCCACAACAACAACAACCCCAATCCTCCTCCTTAAGATTATAATGTGTTTTGCATGAGCTCACTTGGCTAAAAGTTGTTTTATTAAGTAAGAGGTATTGAGCTTACTTGGTTAAAAGTCGTTTTATTAAATAAGAGGTCTTGAGTTCAAATCTCTTTTTGTTACTTTTTTTGAAAAAGTTCATGCATTTGTTGTAAAGTGCATTCCACTTAATTATAAAAGTGAATCACTATTAAATAACTTTAATATTTTATTTTAAGTTATTTGTTTAGCATGCAACTTTCATTTATAATCATTTTAAAAGTGATTATCACTTGTTCTATAAAAGTGGGTTACTTCATAAACAACTTATTTGTAAAAGTGAAGTTACAAGAAAGTTAGTAAAGGAGGGGCATCACCACATGGACCAACTTTTACTTGTTACGTAGCTCTTTGGTTATTTTTTATGCATTTTTTAAAAAATGGCATAACTTTCACATCCGAAATCTGTTTTCAATGTCGTTTTTTTTTAAATAGTCGATTTTTTCAAGAACCTTTCTGTCAAGACCGTCGGTTTTATATTTTAAATTCATATTCTCTGCATATTTAATATGGTTTCTCTCAGTGATCTTTTGCTTACCAGTACCAACTACTTCTCATGGAAATCTCATATTGAAGATGTATTAAGAAGTAAAAGATTGTATCAGATTAACTAAGGAAAAGAACTAGAACCCATTGATGATGAAAAGAAAGTCAAATGGGCTAATAAGAATGGCGAAGCACGTGGACTAATCGGAATGTCCATCTCTCCTGATTTAAGGTTTCACCTTCAAGGAATTGATGGCCCAGATAAATCCTAGGAAAAGCTTAAAGTTGTGTTTAGTAAACACAATATTATTTGAGCCCACCGGTTAGAAAATCAGTTAATGACTTCAAGTCTCAATGATTTTCCTTCCATTGAAGATTAATTATTTAAGTTCAAAACACTTAGACTTTTATGTATAGAATACAAAATAGATCTAAATGAAGACCAATGCATCTATATTATTTTTTCTAAGCTTGGTAGTGCATATTTTGTGTTTGTATCTACCATTTATGCCACCAGAGAAGCTCCAAGGAGTGCTTACCAAACTCCATCACTTGAGGTTTTTGTGATGCTCTTATTCGAGAGAAAGATAAGCTTGTGATACTTGAATTGATCAGCAGTACAAGTACATCCAACAAAGCCTTAGTGGCCCAGCAAAAAGATAAACCCAAGAATCCAAGAAGAAACATCATCACCACAACAAAAAGCAAAACAATGGTCATAAACCCTCTTCGCCAGTGTCTGCTCCTAACAGTGACAAAGGAGCAAAATCCAAAAATAAAAAAACTGACAAACATTGCAAATTTTGTTGGAAAGATGATCTTGTGGAGTCCAATTGTTTTAAAAAGATGGGCCTTAGAAATAGCGATGAAGAAGCACAACAGCAGTATTGTTTCTTCTTTTCATGGACATGCACTTTCTGATTCTGGTTTCTCCTTCAATGCAACTTCTACTTCTTCTTATGAGTGGCTTATTGATTCTGGAGCATCTTATCCTATGGCTAAGGATAAATTCATCTTTTATGCTCTTAATGAATATAACACCAAGAAAATATTTGTTGGTGATGATAGATCTCTTAGTCTTGTAGGGTCTGAAACAGTTCAAGTAAATAATAGTCATTGCAATGATGTATTATGTGTTCCAAGTCTTTTATGTAACCTTCTATCATTGTATTAGATAACTCATTCAGGTGAAGGAAAAACCATAGAGTTTTCACCTCACCAAGTTGTAATCAAGGATTTAAAAGATCCTAAGCATGTCCTTGCAACAAAAATCGTTGATGATATTACCAAGTTGTACAAGTTTGACAACTTTAGGTCTCATATTTTCCATCGATTGTTTTTGCTCATAATGATGATTTGAACAAACTTTGGCATGAGCGGTTTGGTCACCTAAACTATCACTCATTGCAACAACTATGTAATCAACACATAGTCACCGGTCTTCCTCTTGTTTCTTGCAAAGATGGTGTTTGTGTCAGTTGTATTCTCAACAAACATCATCGGAACAATTTTGACAAGCGCGCCTCTTGGCACACCTCAACCCCTTTGCAGCTTATTCACAGTGATTTGTGTGGTCCACTTTCTTCTCCTTCTTTCTTTGGGTGCAAGTATTTTTTAACCTTCATTGATGACTTCTCCATATGCACTTGGGTTTACTTCTTAAAACTTAAAAACAAAGTTTTTGACAAGTTTTTGGCCTACAAGGCCCTTGCAGAAAAACAATATGGACATCAACTTCAAAGGTTAAGAACAAATAATGGAGGTGAATATGTGAACAACATTTTTACAAGTTACTACACTGCACGGGGCATCCAAATGCAACACATTGTTCCATATACACCACAGCAAAATGGTGTTGCTAAGAAAAAGAATTGCACATTAAAGGAAATGGCTAATTGTATGATCTAATCTAAAGGATTAAGTCTTCATTGTTGGGCGGAAGCCATCAACTATGCAAATTACATAGTAAATAACACTATCACAAAGGCTCTAAAAA
Organism: Picea sitchensis; assembly: GCA_010110895.2. NCBI lineage: Eukaryota > Viridiplantae > Streptophyta > Pinopsida > Pinales > Pinaceae > Picea > Picea sitchensis. The sequence continues at coordinate 15,828 of SNQJ01S0000379.1, forward strand.
ATATAACACCGGAAAAAGCATGGACTGACATGAAACCAGATGTAAATTGCTTCCGTGTATTTGGTAGTGTAGCATGGGCTCACATTCCTGATGAGAAAAGGAAAGTTTTACAGCCTAAAAGTGAGAAGTGTATTTTTGTTGGTTATCTTGAAGATGTGAAAGGTTACAAACTTCTTCAACCTCATTCTAATGAAATTATTATTAGAAGAGATGTTAAATTTGATGAAAATATCTTGGCTTGCGAGCCTAATTCGACATTTGTGGTATCTGCAGCCTGCGAGTCATCTTTGACGTTTGTACCATTTTTTGTTCCTATTTTGATTTCTTCTTCTTCAGATAATGACAATGAGGATGAAAACCCACCTCCACTTGCTCACCTTCCTCCACGTAAGTCCATTGAACATGAACCTACACCAGTACCACCGCTTCCCAGATGGGTCCGTTCAACTCAAGAAACAATTAGTGATCTTGTCGATGATCCTTCATATTAGCATAACTTGTTCACAGTTCCAACAAGCATCTTCTTTTTTGGCTCAAGTTTCAAAGAGTCATGATCCAGAGACATTTGCAAAAGCTTCAAGTCATCCAGATTGGGATACAGGAATGAATGAAGAGTATCCCTCTTTAATGGCGAACAATACTTGGGATCTTGTACCTCTTCCGAAAGGAAAAAAAACTTGTCAGATGTAAATGGGTCTATAGAACTAAGTGTGTGTCAGATGGAAGTATTGAAAGACATAAGGCTCAGTTAGTTGCCAAAGAATTCTCTCAAGTTGAAGGCATTAACTATAATGAAACCTTTACTCCCGTAGCCAAAATGAATTCCATATGCCTTGTTCTTGCCCTTGCTACCTCACATAAATGGGAGGTTCATATGATGGGTGTTAAATCTGTCTTCTTGCATGGAAATTTGCAAGATGAAATCTACATTGAACAACCTCTTGGTTATGTCCAAAATAACTCCAGCCTTGTTTGTCACCTTAAGCAAGCTCCTCAAGTTTGGTATGCCAAAATGGACAACTTTCTTTTTGACACTGATTTTTCTAGATGTTATTTTGTCCCTAGTGTTTATACCAAGAAATGAGGAAGCCATCTCATAATACTTGTTTTTTATGTTGATGACCTTATCCTCACTGGTAGTGACCCTAAACTTTTAAACCATGTGAAAACCAGCATTAAGAAGAAATTGGAAATGATCGACTTAGGTTATTTGCTCTATTTCCTTACCCTCCAAGTTTTGCAAACCAAGGAAAGAATTTGTTTTTCCCAATCTAAGTATGCTTGTGACCTTCATTGCTTTCACACGAAAGATTCTAGACCAGCCCCTTCTCCCTTCCAATCTGGAGTCAAACTTGTTGCCACATGTACTTCTCCCGAAGTTGATGCCACTTTGTACCATCAATTAGTTGGTAGCCTCTTATATTTGACTTATACATGTCTTGATATTTCCATTGTTGTTGGTCTTGTTGCTTGATATATGCAAACACCCCATGAAAGCCATTGGAAAGCAACTAAAATGATACTTCGATATGTCCAAGGTACAGTTCAATTCAAGATACATTACAGCTCAGGGGGAACTCCTTTATTGGTTGGTTTCACTGATTCAGATTGATCATCGAAAGTCTACTGCAGGTTATGTTTTCGACCTTAGTTCATGACATGTCACTTGGACCTATAAGAAACAACAGGTTATTTCTCTTTCTTCAGCAAAAACAAAGTATCGAGCAACGGTTAATGCAAGTCAAGAAGCCTTGTGGCTTTGACAGATCCTTTCATAGTTTGGATTCCTACAACAGCATCTGACAACCCTCTGATGAGACAATCAGAATGCCATCAAGTTCGTCAAAGACCCATTTCAACATTAGCATAGTAAACACATCAAGATACACATGCACTTCAAAAGACAGTTTATTCATGATCGAGTTATTGACATATTTTTTTGCCCTACAGAAAATCAAGTTGCAAACATTTTCACAGTCTCTTACAGAAGCGAAGTTCTCCAAACTTCGATCTATGTTAAGAGTTCAAGAAGTTGTCATTAGGGGGGGATAGGCTCTAATGTCTCATTTTTTCTCCTATTGTATCACCTTTGTAAATCCTTCTATCTTATCCCAAGTTATTCTTAAGGAGGGATGTTGGAATATTTAGACACTTAGGAGTTAGATAAAATCAACTTGGTCTAATGTGTTGTTAGGTAGAAGTGTGTTTCTTTTGTATGCATTAGTATGCATTTAGAGTTAAATAATTCGATGATCACGATATGTTCCCAACATAAAGTGATTTGACAGCACATATTCTCCCTCTATCTTAACAGTTACATTGATCTGTGGTTTAACACACAATTGGTCAATGATCTCTATTTAAAGAGCATGGAGAATCATTTGTTAATGATTGATTGTGAAAAACTCTCTTATAAAAATTTTCTTTTGCACTAATAAATTGTTCCAAGTGGTCGTGTTGGTTGGAGCCATTGATGTTTTTCCACAAGGATTTTACCACATAAAAACATCGATGTGTTGATCTTTGATCTAGTTGTGTGAGTGGTTGTTGAAGGTGTTTGTGCTCTATTGGAATACATGTGTTGTCGAACAATGGGATGGAATTAATGTTCATTTCTCTAAAGAAAGAGTTTTTGAGAGACCTTGGATTGAAATCTCTATCTTTTTTAGTTCTTCATCAAAATCAAGATCAAAATAGAGCTCATAATAGTAATCAAAATCATATTCGTAATCATGGTCAATATAATTGCATGATTGTTGATTAATAAGCTCTTCATAGAAGAATTTGACCTTTGAAAAATTCTTGGGGAACTTGTTGAAAAAGTGACATTTCTAATGGCATAAGAAATACTCATCTTTGGCAATGATGCATTTCTAAAACTGCCACCTGAAATTATGCTTCCTATGCCATCGGGAAGGATCCTTTGATTTTAAAATATAGAAAGCACCATGGCTATGTTTATGTGGTTTCCGAGAATACTTGAAATATTTTGGGACTTCTTGGAGCATCGACAACCAAAGTCTATGCAAAGACCAAAAGCTTTGTAGTTTGTAGATTTAAACTTGCCTTAATCAATTTTTGAGATAGTGTATTGTTGGATGCAAAGCTCTTTGATACTCGGTCTACATTGATTAGCACTTTGTTGTCAATGGATCGTATGAATATTCTTGCTTTGCATGTCATATCTATGGCTAACTCATTTGCCAACGAGAAATAGAAGACTCTTAAGGAGATGTGATTTGGCAAAAGTGAAGGTTGTGAAAATTTCATAAATCTTCATTTTAAAACACTTGAGAAATTTAACCTTATTTACTGGAGGTTCCCTATAGCTATTTCATAAAACCTTCGACAGTATTGCTGAATCTAAAATATGTATTGGTGCAACAAATAGTTCAATTATGTCTAACCATTCACTAGGCAAGCTCAAGAAGATGGACATCAAAAATGTATTTGAAGGAGAAATTAGTACCACAGCCCTTCAAGCACAATCTCAACCAACACATATATCTGAAAATTACTTTTATAACATCAAACTTGTAACAACACTAAATATGATTTCTAGTTTCATTTTGGCATGATTAAACACATAACATTTCAATGCCACTATCCCAACAAAGCAGTGCATTAGAACAATGATGAAATTACTCATAACAATGAGAAACCAAACTCTGATTTTCAAATCTGCAACATATAAATTTAAAACAATAATACACTTCATAGATTAAACAAATGAAGATAAAGTACAATACCTCAATGCATCCTTCAGCACATCATAAGCAAGGGCTCTCCAATTGTTTTCCAAACTCTAGCTAGGGCATCCACCATCAAAATCAAACCCTAACCAGTGATACAAAGCCCTAGCAAAACATCCGACCACACTATATAGCCACACCAAAAGCTCCACAACAAAATAATATCAACACCAAGAAGTCTACCCTTCGATCCTCCACTTGCATCCCACAAGCTATCAAGGAGACTCACCCCCACTAAGTATGCATCACTCAAACTCCAATTGCATCCAAATCTACAAATTTTTCTCTAGGGTTTCATCCACAAACCCTGGGTCTAGCTCACACCAAGACTTCAAGACAACCCTTGGCACTCCAAGTCTTCTTTGGGGTTTACTTCACATAAACCCCAAGTCTTCCAACTCTTGTATCACACAAGCACAAGGACTCCAAGACAAAACTATAAAAGGAATACAAGTACTGCAAACACTAGTTAGGGCACTACACGCTAATCACTAGCAAACCCTAGCTTCACTTCATTCTCTAAAAGCTACATCAACCCAAATAAAGAATCACAGAACAAGAGGCTATATTCTCTCTATGATTTCTCCTCGTGTTAATAATAATGAAGTGATGTGCTCCCTCTTCCTTTTATAGAGTAAGAGTGAGTTGCAAGTAAAGTAAAACCCTTACCTAAGACTAAGTCCACAAATGGAGAATGGATCCATCATCATGTTCAATGGATCATATAAAGATGAAACCATTCTCGATGAATGAAAAGATGGAGTAGAGTTCCTCAGTAATGAAATTATGATGTGGCGAGTCCATCTTCCTTTTATAGAGTAAGAGTGAGTTGCAAGTAAAGTAAAACCCTTACCTTAGACTAAGTCCACAAATGGAGAATGGATCCATCATCGTGTTTAATGGATCATATAAAGATGAAACCTTTCTCGATGAATGAAAAGATGGAGTAGAGTTCCTCAGTAATGAGATTATGATGTGGCAAGTCCATTCATTTGAGAAGTGGGGTGGAATTATCGCTTGTTTCTCTAAAGAAAGAGTTTTCTGGAGACCCTAGATTGAAATCCCAGGCTCTTTTGGTTCCTCATCAAAATCGAAGTCAAAATAGAGCTCATAATAGTAACCAAATTTGTAACCGTGATCATAGTCAATATAATCACATGATTGTTGATTACTAATATCTTCGTAGAAGAATTGGACCTTTGAATATTTCTTGGGGCACTTTTTGGAACAGTGACCTTCTGATGGCATCAGAAACACTCAACTTTGGCAGCAAGGCATTTCTGAAACCACCACATGAAATTATGCTTCCCAGGCCATCAAGAAGGATCCTCTGATTTTTGGAGATAAAAAGCACGACGGCTACGTTCATGCGAGTGCTGAGAATACTCGAAAGATTTTGGGGACTTCTTGGAGCATCGACAACCAAAGTCTGTGCAAAGACCAAAAGCTTTGCAATTTGTAGATTTAAATTTTCCTTAATTCACTTTTGAGACGGTCAATTGTTGGACACGAAACTCTGTAATAGTCAATCTACAATCATTTACAGTCTGTTGCCAAGGGATTGTCTAAATGGTCTTGCTTTGCATGCCATATGTATGGCTAACTTGTTTGCCAATAGGAAACAGAAAGCTCCTAAAGAAATGTGATTTGGCAAAAGATAAGGTTGTGGAAATTTCAAAAATCTGCATTTTAAAACACTTTAGAAATTTCACCTAATTTACTTGAGGTTCCTCGGGGCTATTTTATAAAACTTTACATTGTATCACTGAACCTAAAATATTTATTGATGCAACAAATACTTCAATTATGTCCAACTTTTCACCAGGCAAGCTCAAGAACATGGACACCAAATATGTATTTGAAGGAGAGATGAATATCACAGCCCTTAGGGCACACAATCTCAACCAACACAGATCTGAAAATTATTTTTATAGCATCAGATTTGTAACAGCACTAAATATGATTTCTACTTTCATCTATGCATGATAAAACACATAACATCTTAGTGCTGTTGTCCCAACAAATCATCTCATTAAAACAGCAATGAAATTTCTCAACATGAGAAACAAAACTTCGATTTTCAGATTTGCAACATATAAATTTAGGACAGCAATAGTGCACTTCATATATGCACAAATGAAGATAAAATACAATACCTCAGCTCATCCCAATCAGGTACAACAAGTCCCTTCAACTCATCCCAAGCGAGGGCTCTCCAATTATTTTCCAAACCTTAGCTAAAGCATCCACCATCAACATCAAACTCTAACCAGTGATACAAAGGCCTAGCAAGACATCCCACCAAGCTATCTAACCACACCAAAGGCTCCACAACAAGCTGGTATCAACACCAAGTCCACCTTTGATCTCCCACTTGCATCTTTCGTCTCACAAATCCTCTAAGTAACTTATGCCAAGACCTCAAGGCAACCCCTAGCACTCCGAGTCTTTTCTAGGGTTTACTTCACATAAACCATAAGTCTTCCATCTCTTGCATGACACAAGCACAAATACTGCAAGACAAAACTGTAAAAGGAATACAAGTAGCGCAAACACTAGCTAAGGCACCACCCGCTAATCACTAGCTTCACTTCATTCTCCAAAAGCTACATAAACACAAGTGTAGAATCACACAACAAGAGGTTACATTATCTCTAAGCATTCTTCACTTGTGTTAATAATAATGAAGTGATGTACTCCCCCTTTCTATTATAGAGTAAGAAAATGAACGACTTACATGTAAGATGAAACCCTTACCCTAGACTAAGTCCACAAATGGAGAATCGGTACATAGTTTATTTATCATTGCCGTTTTCTTAAAATTTTAAGAACACAGCAATGACATATAAACTAGGATTTAATCAATGTACAGTTCACAGGAGAAAGATTAAAATCTTGATGTATTTGCAAAGGGGGGGCCACAAGTTGTCCAGGAGTTGAAAGAGTTTTAACTCTAACAGTTTCATATGCTTTCACTCGAACCTTTGCTACATTTGAATACAAAATACAGTGGAATACATAAGCCACTTAATTTTCAATTCTTTCACATTTTTATTTAATACCTTTATATCATCTGGACTCTGGAGAAGCCAATTACAAACATGCCAAATCAGAGATCTCTCAGTAGACTTTGTTCGCCAATAGAAATTTGATGATGTAACATACATTTAAAGGAAAGTCCCCACATCGCACGATAATAGCGACCTGGGTTAATTGGTGAATCCAACATCTACTTACATGTGTATTTTTATTTCAGGAAGGATTCTTCAGAAACTAATTGCCAGAACTGAAATAAAACTCAAAACCATACCATTTACAATAGCATCCCCACCTGAAAATGTGTTCCTCGAAAGTAAAACTATGGCTGATTAGAGAAGGCACACTGCCTTTGGCTCTCGGTAAAACACCTTCTTACATTTTCAAAACTGAGTCCCCATGATTAACCCCACCTCCCATCCAAGTGACTGATTTATTCTTTCAGGGTTAGCCCAATTTGTCTATGCTACAAATATCTCAGTGAATATGGACACCATCCTCTCTAGTTTTCCTCCAATTCATACAGATTGCACGTGTCACACTGCCACTAAAATTTTACATCCACAAGTTTGGAGTTCATGATATGAAACGTCATCTATTGACTCATTTTAGTGTGTAAAAAATCTGGCAGTGGTGATTAGGAAGGGTACCTTGCACACTTCCAACTTACTCATTAGTAACAGGTGTGCAGGCACAAAAAGCTTGCCGCTTCTGCCCATGCTCTTTTTTTCCGAAGAGGAAAGTTCTTAATGGAACTCTTCCTCTTCGAATGTATGCCTTCTTGGGGTGATCAGAGATTGATGTTTTCATTTCTCCTTGAAACTTTAGTAGAATCCTTTCTACCTCAAATTCCAAGCCCCGTGCTTTATCTGATCCAGCCTGTAGCCTATCTGCAATTTTTCTGTTTTGTTCCTGGATGCTTAGAATTTCTCTTTGCAACCTCTCTGCCTGGCTCAGGGCAGACTCTATTTCTTCACATTCATCTCCTGAACAGCCTCCCTTTGTAGCAGCAATCTCTGTCTGTATTCTATTTATAGAAGCAAATTTATATTGAACCTCTTTTGTTAGCATATCGTTGAGTTCCAGCCACAGAAGAAGTTCATCCTGCAACTCTCGGAACTGCTTCTCAATCGCATTATTTTCTACTCCTCTCCATCTATCTTCTTTTGGTTGCTTAGTGTCTTGCATCATCTTCTGAAATTTCTCTTGTAATTCTTCAAAAGTGAGTTGGAGCTTTTGGATTTGTTGAGTCACAGAATCAACCCTAGTACAAAATTTGAGATTTTGTTCTTGCAAAAGACAGATTTCATGTCTGACTTTGTCCTCAATATTTGTCCCAGTTTTTACTTCATGGACAATAACCTCTTTTTCGTCTTGATCATTCACAGACCCTTCTACAAGCATTAATCTTGAATTTTTTCCTTTCATATAGGGCTGCTCTTCTTTCATTCCCATAATACTGGCAACTGCACTTCTATTCCATCTCTGACCTTTCAGTTTAATATTTTCTTGCTGCAAATCTCTTACTATAACCTGCAGTTCTCTAATCCTTGTCTGGAGTTCTTTTACTTGCTTATTCCTAGCTCCTGACCCATCCACATCGGCAGCTGCTAGCTGCAATTTCTCCTCTAATTCTGTTTCAAGATTTTGAGTTTCAAGTTCCTCCGCTTCTTGAATCTCAGCATTGAAAGCTTCCACCTCATTAACACTAGACTGCAGTCCATTTTTGAGAATCCTTTCCTCCTTGTGAAACTCAAGGATCTTATATTCATTGCTTTTATGTTCTGCTTTAAGGGACCTGTTCTCATATTCCAGCTGCTGCATTTTATCATTTTTTGTGCCCTCTAATCTGGCCGGGGCATCACAGAGTCCCTTAATTCTGTCCTGGCACTGATCTTTAAGCAACTGGTTCTTTTCTTCTTTCTCATTTACAAATTGACATGCTGTAGAAATATCCGATTCATGAACTTGAGTTTCTACTTCATTACACATTCCTGCCTCTGTTACTTGCAGCTGACCTACAACTCCATGGAATTGTCTCCGCAAATGGTCCTGAAATACAGTTCATTCTCTTATGAAATCATTATTTTCATTAAATAGAAAACACCTGCAACTATTCCTAAGATTGTGTTTTAAGAGGTAAGGTTTCTAGTGATGCAAACCTGAAAAAGGGCAGTTCCACTCAGATTAACATGTTGATTAATATGAAGAATGTTAAGAATGTTAAGTCAAATGTGGTACAATGCCTCTTATTAATGAATTCTGTATAGTAGAAAACCCCTAGTCTAATTACTGAAGGTTGGCAAATTTCCCTGAAGCAAGTTGCTACTCTTAGCCCTACCTTACACAACATAGATTAGTCAAGAAGACCTGCTAAACAACTTTTCATTTGTACGCAATGTTGAGATCATTACCTGAAGCTTGTGGATGTCAGTTTTTTGAGACTCAATTTGAGATAAATGACTTTCACTTTGTTCTTTTAAGGCACCAACATCTTCCTCCAAACAGACTCTGAGGACTGATGAAGCTTTGGCTCCCATGATTTTTGTCTCTGTTTGCAAATGATCAAACATTAACTCAGATTCTTGTGCTTCCTCTATCCCTTGTTTCCCTTTATCATTTTCTATCAAAGGAAGCCCTTTCTGGCATTCCCATGATCTTGTCTCGGGGTTCTGGAATACATCAATATGCTTCCAATGTCCGTTTTCAAACAATATATCCCCTGACAGTGACAATTGCATAGATTCCTGATGACCCCCAGCTTTGATATCTGATTCTTGGCTGTGCTCTCTTGGTTTTCTAGGCTTCACTCCTTGTTCTTGTTGTTGAATCACAACTGCTTGTAAGTCACAGGCCTGAATAGCACTACAGGATATCTCATCACTGGTAATCTGTTTCTCTTCTTGCAGCGCATGTAATGTGTCGTCTACATTAATTCTATCCTCATATCCAACTGGCATTTGAGATTCAAAGACGATACAGTCATCTGTCAACATGGATACTTTTTGCTGAAGATCTTTCTCTGTCATTTCAACTGTTGCATCTTTTGGTTGGACAGATGGAAAATATTTTGCAAATCTTCCATTTCTTTCCTGAACTGCTCCATGGTGCTCATATTCTTCCATTTCTTTGGCATTCCCAGACCCTGTTTGTACCAGCAAATTCAAGTTTGGGTGTTCTTGAATTACAATGAACTCATTGTCTGCATCTCTCTGTTGCTCCTCTTCATGCAAGCCACGTGTTGATCCTTGAAGTTGCTGACTCTCAACTTCTTGCATCTCTGCTTTTGTAGCACAGCTTTGCAGCTCATTTTCAAGTTCTGAAGATTTCTCTTGGAATGTGTTCAGCTGTTTCTGCATTAGCTGTATATTGTCATCCTTTTCAACAATGATATTCTCAAGCATGGTGACAAGACTGATTTGTGCCAATGTTTCAGTAAGGAGAGCCTGATTTTCCAGTTCCATCTCCAAAAGCATGTTCTCTGACTCTTTAAGGCATGTCTTTGTAGAGTTGTATTTTTCAAGTGTTCTCTGACATTCATCATCCAGTGCAAACTGTGCACTTGCTGAACTTGCTGAAGATTGTTGTAGACTCTTAAGATCTGATTCTAGATTACTCTCTCTCTCCATCCCATCCTCTAACTTCATTTGCATGGCGCTCATTTCTTTCTGCAATTGGAATATTTCTTGTTGAAGATTTGATACTTTCTTAATCCCGGCAGCAGCCTCCTCCTTGATGGATTCTTTTTCAGAGCACAAAACAGACATATCCTTTTGAAGTTCTTCTAAATGGGAAGTCTTTGCCAATACATCATTTAGAAGCTTTTTATTTTCTTCTTGTAGATGTGAGAGTTCTGTTTGCAGCTTTTCGACTTTTTCAACAATGCCATGTAACAACTTCATGCCATTTAAATTAGCATCCCTTGCTTTTCCTTCAACATTATAAGGCATATCAAGGATATTTTGCAGCTTTTCAATCTCTATTTCTAGTTCTCGTTGATATTCTATTGCAGTTGAAAAGCTATTTAGAAACATATTATGCTCTTTCTGCTGCTTGGAGTTTATATTTTCCAGCTCCATTGCCTTTTCTTCTGCAGAGCTACAATTTTCAATGAGCCTATGACACTCATCCGACAATACCTGATTTCTACTATCCATTTGACATATTACCTGCTGCAATTTCTCTATTTCAATCTCTAATGTTTGGACATTACTTGTTTCTTCCTCTAATTTATGTCTCAGGTCTTTTCCTTCTGCTTCCAACAAATCAACCTGTTTCTGTGAGTGACTCACCTGCTGAGTACTTTCTGCAATTTTATTCAGAAGTGCTTCTTTCTCTCCTTCCCAATTGAATGTTTTCTCTTCAAGGTGTTTCATAAGTACAAGTGCATCTGCCAATTCATCTTTGAGCCGCTGGTTGTCCCCTTGTAATTGGGCATAAACATTGTGGACACTTTCCAATTCCACTTCCAACTCTTTGACTTGACCATTGTGCTGCTTAGATTCAGCCATTATGTCCGTCTTCTCTTTTTGTAAGCTCTGAACATTTTGTTGAAGGAGCTTTATTTCAAATTCAAGCCTCTCTAATTCTAAGTGATGAGATGCCACTGAATTTTCAAGGGTTGCATTTTTCTTTATGAACTCCTCCATTTTCTGGAGAACTTCAGGAACATTCACATTATCCTCCTCGCCTATTTGCCTGTATTCCCTCAATTTCTGGCTAATATCCTGCAAATTGATACAGACAAACTGAATGCTCTCTGCATCTAGCCCCAAGGACTGAATTTGTTTCAGCATTGTCTGAAATCTTCTGTCAAGATCATTTCTGTCTTCTTTCAAGCAATAAAGTTCTTGCTGCAGTGCATTCCTCTGATCCACTCGAAATGTGACCTCATTTAACAAACTGTTTTTGTCTTTTTCCAGTGTATAGACTTCCTTTTCTAAATTCTTAATAGAAACAACCGCGGATGATGATTTCTCCTTAAGATTGCCATTATCTTCTTGTAAATGACTAATCTCTTCCTCTAAAAGCTTTATTCGTTTATCAGCATCCTTCAGCCTCTCATTCCTAGCTTGAAGTTCAATTGACAACATTTTTTGGTGCTCTTGCAATTGACTCATTGACTGTTGGTAGTTTTTAAGAACAGCATCAAACTTCAACATTTGTGCAGACTCGTCTTGAATTTTAATGCCAACATTCTGTTCCTCATTATATTTTGTTATGGGTCCATCTTGTAAAGAAGTTGTCCTCTGAATTCTGTGCCAAATATCCTGTTGAAAAGCATTTTTCTCTCTCTCCAAGTTCTGTGTTCTTTCCTCCTTGATATTCATGCAAAGAACTCCACCAGAAATTTCATCTTTGATTCTTTTGTTTTCTTCGTTTACATGGGCCATTTTTATCTGCAGGTCCTTTGCCCTATTTTCAGCAGCCTCATACAACTTCAGACTTTGTTGATACTGAAAAATCATGGTGTCATTTTCTGCTTGTGATTTTAAAAGAGCCTGGTGCAAGTTCTGGATTTCTTCGTTGGCTTTTCGCAACTGCTGGACCCCTGTCATAACCTGTACCCTGAGATTACGATTCTCATGATGAAACTTGAAAAGTTCATCTTCTAAGTTAGGAAGGGTTTTCCCATTATTTCTGTGTTCAGGAGTTGAGCATTCATACTGAAGTTCTGTTTCAATGTTTTGTCTCTCTGATTCCAATTTTGCTTCCAAGCTCTGAATTTCTAGGACAAGTTTATCCTTCTCCTGAGTTTCAGATTGTAGCTTTTGACGCAAATCTTTTCCTTCCTCAATATGTTCATTTTTCTGCTTCTTCAGCATGCACAATTGCTCCTCAAGTTCATTGATTTGTGCCACATATGATGATGAACATTCATTGAGCTTGTGGTTCTCTTCTTGAACATGTTGCAGTTCTTCTTGGATTTTTAATAACTGTTCCTCAACAACCCTGAATTGCTCAGAACCTCTCTCATAGTCTCCTTTCAATATCTCATTCTCTTGTTGCAAACTTAGTATTTCTTTCTGCAATTTTGTTATTTCATTAGGAACTTCAATTTGCCCAGATGAAGATCCTGTCCTTTTCTGCATCCGAAAATGAGGACCAATTTTTGGACTTGCAATTTCCATTCCCATTTCTTCTGAGAAAGCCAAAGTATCTACAGTTTGCTTACTGTCAAGAAATTCATGACCTGTCTCTGTCAAAAAAGAACCAAAACCCTCAAGTTCTTTACCCAAATGGCCCTTGATCTGTTTATTAATAAATGAAGCTCGTGGAGAAACATCATCCATTGCATAGTGCACTTGGTTTGGGAATGCATCTGCCATACTACACTGCACATGATGTAGCTCCCCAGTAATGTGATCATATCGTTCTGCTAAAGCACGATAACCTCTGTAAAATTCTTCAACTAAACTAATAAGTTCTGGTCGTTTCTTATAGTACATCTCTGCACGTTTGGCAAAGGAGTCTGCATCCTCTTCAATAAGTTTCAACATGTCTTTAACTTTGAGATCCATATCTGCAGAAAAGCAAAAGTTATTAGCATAAAACTACTTTCTATTTTAATATCAGAGGCAAGTCAGTGCATAAAATGGATCTTATGTAGAAGTTCACCTTGTGATTTTATAAAGGAGCAAAATGAAATCCAAAAGTTACAAAAGTAGAAAAATACACAAACTGAAAGGTGCCTCTATTATGACACAATGAGAAACAAACTATTGTATTTGAACCGTATTACAAATCAAATGAAAAATTTTAAATACAGTTGCAAATTGTGCTACAAGATACAGAGACTGGCCGTGAAGGTTGTATAAGGCTGGAGCACTTTCAGAACTTCCATTAGCCACTGAAGCAATGTCCGCATAGTCAGCACAACCCTATGAGAGCAGGGACTGTACAACAGCAGATCAAAGTCTAGATCTGGGTATAGCAAGGGTAAAAACGATGTTGGGCAGGAAGGCCAAGGACATGTGTGAAACCCACCGATAAAATAAAACCCTAACCTAGCTGTTGCCTCTGGCAGCAAGCATGATGAGAAACACCCCTCGCACACTAGGCAGTGGTTTTGTAGTCATTTGTAGTATGTACATAGTGCTATTGGTCTGGTTTCTAAGCTTTCTAGGTGCACTGTTGTTGTAAAATAGTTGCAATTTTTCTAAAAGAATGAAAGCTCTTCTTTACACACAAGGAAAGAAAAGATAAAAGTCAATGAATGCGAGATAATCTGTGCATGCCACAATAGGATATTCAAATTGCCACTAAACGCAATTTTCAATCAAGTTAGGTGGAAGCAATGAACTTGTAGAGCCTATAAGAGTGATGTCAATTGCACAAAATATTGGTTTAGATTCACTCTTGAAATATAGAAGAGAGAACCATTTGTGTTTGCCACTTCACTAATTATGTAGGAGTGAATACGTACACACATGAATTCATATTGATCATGTTATCCCCATTTTGTGGGATAACTAAGGAGATTATGTCTCGAGGCCCTCAAGTTGCAGATATGGAGTGTCAAAAGACTATATGACCAGCAATATCCACTTGCACAGATGGAGACCTTTCTCACCACCTCAGAGGTCAGGATTTTCAGATGGAATCCACCACATCAGCTGGCTTTCGAGAGGCACTAGGCCTTGCTCCATGAGGTACAAGTCAGGTATTATGGTGAGTGTCATTTCAATATTTGAGGCATTTTGAGTATGTTGTATCTTAGACTGCTTTAGATTTCATGACATATGCTTAGACATTATGCCTTTTGCCTCGTTTCACCTTGGTGGTTGACATTGTGCCCTAGTAAGTGGTCTTCCTCGGGAATGGGTTTGCTACTAGGAACTCCCTTGAAGAGCCATCGTACCATTCTCAGCCATACTTACCACTTTCCATCACCTAAAACCCCCCATTTCCTTGTCTCTTGGGATTTTAGGGTGTATTGACCCAAGAAGGGGTTGTCCCTCATTCCATGGGAAGAAGGGGTTGAAGGCCCAGAGGGATTGTTGTTGGTTAAAAAGATAAAAGCCTATATATAAACCTTCAAGATGCTTCGCCCAGGGATCCCCCGAGAAAGAAATGAAATGCTTCTCTGTAAGAAAAGGGGGACCCACAAGAATAAATGATAGTGAATGCTTAGGGGGTTAGTTGGAAGATAGGAGGTCTCATCATGAGCCGGCCTATCATGATCATGGGTATCTAGCGATATGGCATTACCATCAGCTTGCCACCAAGCCAGGGTAGTGGATCTCAGTTACACAACTGAGAGAAAGGGGGTCGAATCACGAGCCAACCTTCTCATTTCCGCAAGGTATTTGTGAGTGACACTGTCATTATCTGGACACCACGCCAGGACAGTGGCCTTCAACTCGTCCTTTAAAACACGAAAGAAACAAAGAATGGCAAGGGGATGGGCTTGGAAAAAGTGCATTGCAAACGAAGGTGCCACACACCTCTACAAAGGCACCCATGAATGAGACACTACAACCCCTTGTATGTCATGAACCCCATGCCCAATGAGTCTTGATCCATAACCACTTCATCTACTTCAAATGGCTTGGAGAGGGATCACTTGGGAAACACTCCTTGACCTAGGGAAAGACCTACCCAATAGGACACCTCGTCAACCCTCCCATATCCAAGCTTGGCAAGTTGCATAATGTCTTTGAGCACTTGTTTGATCGGGTAATCTTTGATGCACATGCTTAGGCGGCTCATTTATTGATTTGATTTACTCACCATGATATTATGACTTGAGATCCTTGGAGGGCGTGCTTATTTGTCTTTGTAGGACCTAGTTGATGGACAGTTTCGGAAGAACAAGCCTAGCTTGGGCTTCCATGGGGCTTGAAGCCCACAGGTTGGTTGCCAAGGGCCCGCATGTCGGATGACAGAGACGTACCTTTGGAGGCCTAGAAGACATCATGGATGACATGACCTAGCCCTTACATGCCAAACATTTTTCCTAGGAGAGGCAAAACGTCACTTTTAGAAGCTTGACGTCACCTAGAGGGCTAGGGTTTGGTGGTGAAGGTGTTGCTTGATGACATGTGGCACGTTTTGAAGGAAGGAAGCTTGAAGACCATCAAGAGAGGATTTGGATGAGTGACAAGTGGCCTTTGGAGGCCTAGCAATGCATCTACTACCCCAACAACTTATTCAAAGTGCCAAAACGTCCCCTAAAGGGATGACATCACCTTATTCTAGGGTTTCTTTTGTGTAAAAGTGAATTTTAAGTAAATTATTTAATATTATTTTGTTGCAAGGGGTAAGATAAGGGTTGTGGACCCCTTATCTTATGTTTTACCCTTGCTAATGTGGACAAACTATGTGATGGATATTTTGTATAAATAGAGATCATAAGATCTCATTTTGAATCACAACTCTCCCATTGTGAGAAGTAGAGGACTAAAATTTTCGCTACCCTTGAGGCTTTCTGCTATCTTGTGCTATGATATGGTGTCTTTCGGGTTATGGAGTTGATGATGATGATGCGCTAGCTCTTGGAGGTCATTTTCTTGCTATTGTGGTGGTTTATCTTGGCATCTTATGGTTTATCTTGTTGCTATTGAATTGGTAATGTTTTTTACTTGTTGCTATCATTTGTAATTCAAGCTCAAGGTTGATTTTACGAAGGCTAGGTAGGTAGTATAAGTGCATACACCCCTACCTTAGCTCCATCATAATTTTAAGCATAGAATTCTTGTTTGCAAGGGTTTGCTAAGGAAGTATAAGGGCATACACCCCTTAGTTTTAAACCCTAGCTAGGTTACTTGCCATGGGGAATAAGAGGATTTATACCCCCAAGGAGGTAGTAGGCTTTAGTTCTTTTTTTTACCCCATTAAACCATAATCAAAAGCACTAGTCGTTGCATTGGAGAAATAAAACATTGCATTGGTAAATGTGAAAAGTTGAAGTTTTGAAACTCTCTCACTTGGACATTGTTCCTTAAGCCCTAGGCTATCTTGCCTCATTGAGGCGTCCTCTTTCACCCACTAAAACTTGTTGTTGTTACAAGACTAACCTACAGCCACTCGGGTTGCAGAAAACTAACTCTCTAACCCTAGATAACTCCTAAATTAGCCCTAAGAATTGGCTACAACTTTTCCTTAACAAACTACTAACCCTAGCACACTTTTTGAGCTAGTTAGAAGTGATTTTCATTGACTGAATTTTTTGTTATAAGGCTTGGTTTGCTACAGCCATAAGGTTGATAAATATCACTGCAGTAAGCTTTTGCTGCAGCTTTGCTTTTATGCTAAAGTCTTACTCTATCATTGTTGAGTTGAACTAGTTTTCGCTAGCTTGCCTCTTGCTTATTCAATTGGACTTTTAGCACTTATTTGGCAGCCCTTATTATCTTTCATATGCTGATATATATCGCCGATTATTGCTGCAATTAGGGACAGCAAACTTAACTTGCTTGTCCACCTAACATATTATATCATATACTTGGTTTTCCTTGTGTCTCCGGCATGTATTCTTGTCTCATCAAGATCACTCAAAGCATTGGCAACCATAAACCTTTCCCAAGACTCTTTTCCAAGTTCCCGCTACCATTTAGAATTGACCTTTAGGGGCATCCATCCATACATTTCATTTTTCATCTCATTTCCCCCTAGGGTCACCGGGATTCCCCTCTTGAGGTAACTACCTCACCTCTAAAGTGACGGGAACACCTACCTAAGGTGACAGTGGGTAGGTGCTCTCTAAGTTGTCGCCAATTGGTGGTTGGGTCAGGCTTTGCCCAACCTACAACTTGTGCGATAACAGGTCACACACATGAATTCATATTGATTACAAATTATTTAAGAACTACTTGGAAGAGAAAAGCAGGCCCTTTGGATGGATGTCTCATATACAAGAAACATAATAATAGACTCTTCCTTCCACCTTGAACATAAGTCCAATTCACAGAGGAAAGGTAGTTAATTCAAAATATTTCAAAGACAAAGGAAACCTAAAGTTGCAACAAACTCTTCAGAAATTTAAGGGAGAATCAATGAAGTTCTGATAGAATAAACAATATGCACCAATCCATCTTTTTACCTCTTGAAGCAGTCAACGAGTTCTTGCAACATATGACACATACAGTTTTATCAGTCTAGCCTATGACTTGCAGATGACAATAAATCAACAAGCACCATTAAGACATGTGGCAAGAAAGGTAATAGCCTCCCACCTATTACTCGTAGATCAGATCACAAGAAATGAACAAGCACCTATGAAGATGTTTAAGCATAACCACAAGTTGTAATAGCCCCAAGGGTTAGTTTGATCGGTGGATGCTCGTGTGAAAGTTCACAGAGGTCTTGGGATCAAATCCTATTGAGTCCCTTGGGGTTACCAGCTGGTATTTTACCTGGTGGTTACTACCGTACTCCATCCAGAAAACCAGGGATGAGAGTGGAAAATCCACTCAGGAGCTCGCAATGTACCAGGATCCTCACTTGGAATGCTTAATATTTAGGTGAGTGAGGCACTATATTCTCCAGGGAAAAAAAAACATAAGGTGTAACAGACTCAACCTAACAGTTGCAAACCACAATAAAAAAATTATTTAAGGCTTTAAGCATATAGTGTAATAGAACCCTGCTTATATCTTACAAATAACAATATATCTACTATCTACAAGCGATCATTAAGCTGCTGGTGCTTTATATTTATACCAATCTACAGTTTGACAATCTAGACTTAAGAGATGGCATAAGTCTAATCATTCATTGTTGGGCTGGAGCCTAGGAACTCCTTAAGGTTTACCATGTAGTTGAAAGTTGTCAACCAAACAAATGACTACAACCAACAATGCCTAGCCCTAAACCAACTAGATTCCACCCAATCATCACAGGTAGGAGTGAAAGAGAAATATTAAGCAATCATTTTGCTTTTACCCTAGAATTTCCCCCATCCAATCCTAGAATGATTCAACAGAATAAAATTAATGGAGAACTCTCTTGCAGCCATAATGACAATACTAAAGATTCTTGCTTTGTGACAAGTATCTTGGTACTGAGTATACCAAAGGCAACGACTCTCCTTAGAACTAAGTATATAATTAATAATTGAAACAATAGACATACTACGGAGATTTATTCATACTAGCTTATGTAAGTGAATGGCTATGTCCACATTAACATTATGGTCCTTGGAGGGATGCTCATTAATTGTTATGCCAACAACCCTCTAAACATTACCAAGTTTTTTACCCTAAAGTTAGGCTTTTTAAACATCTTGTATATGAGATAATCATAAACAATGCAGCAGCTTTCAGGCATAGCAAAACAATAATATATAAACATCTACAAGGTAAGCATCCCCAGGTGTTACCAACAGATCATGAAAATCCAGACAGATCTAAAATCTGTTGCAAATGGAAAAATCTGATGGGGATCAGTTGTATTTGCATTGTACTATAGGAGAACTTACCAGCATTGTCCTCCTGAAACCACTCAATTTCTAACTTATATATGGAGATGTACCAATCTGATTTTGACCATCCAATGGATCAAACTATTTCAACCATCCATGAGAAGCACCAAAAGCTCTAGAATAGGTCCAGACTCCCAACAGCCTCAGAGGGATGTTGGATGCCCTCTTAAGATTTATAAAATACGTCAATTTTACACTTTTAAAGCCAGGCAACACTTCTTCCGGCAGTTGGTATTTGCCTGCAACATGCACTTACAACCTATTTTCCATATAAATAGCTGTCAGGCCAGGTATGGGCAGAGAATGAGTAAATCCACACTTGAATGTTTTGCATTAACGTGAGACATTCATAAATACAAGTTGGGATGACCTTTGGTTTCATCTTCGAAGAGGTCCGAATGACTCTTCCTATTCACCTACGACTCTTCATATTTCTCCTAAATAATATTTACGATGCTATTTACGAAATTGAAAATACCATAATCATGAGGATTGGGTATCCAACATTCCCCCCCTTATTCCGAAGGGGTGTTTGTGAGTCCAAGCATCATTCTAAATTTTTCAATTTTTTCTCTTCCAAGCACTTTGGTGAAGATGTCCGTAATTTGCTCATTCACGGAACAATGTCTCAAGTGAATAGTCTTGGCTTCTATATGATATCGAATCAGATGGTACTTTGTGTTGATGTGCTTGGTTCAATCATGGAATCTGGGATTCTTGGCCAACTTGATTGCAGAAGTACTGTCAACCATAAGAGGAGTAGAGTTCACATGTTTCTCCTGTAAATCTTCAAGTATTTTCCTAAGCCACACAATCTCCTTTGTTGCTTCTGCAACTGCCACATATTCTTCCTCTATTGTGGATGCCACTGGAATCTGCTTGAACCGACTATTTGTGTGATCTCCAGGAGACAATTGTTGATCCAAGACTCATGAGATAGCCTGAAGTTGACACTCCATTTTCTTTACCCCCATCAAAGTCTAAATCGGAATATATAATCAAGTTGAAGTCATCCACCTTAGAATACTTGAGTCCAAAGTCTTGAGTTCCCTTCAAGTATTTTAGAACTCTTTTTGCAAAAAACCAATGTTCTTCACAAGGTTTTTGCATGAACCTGGAAAGAATCCCAACAACAAATAAAATATCTAGTCTGGTGGTGTTAAGATAGATAACACTTCCCACAAGTTGTCTATACTTGGTTGCATCCTCAAATTCATTCCCTTCTTTTGATGTGAGCTTCAAATTGTGTTCCATTGGAGTAGAAAGAGGGTTACACTCAACCATGCCAAACTTGTTCAACAATTCTCCAATGTACTTTTGGGAGATGAATATGTACTTTGGATTTTGAGTCACTTCAATGCCCAAGTAGTAGTGAAGATGTCCCAAATCTGTCATCTCAAAGCCTTTCTTCAACTATTCTTTACGGATGCAATATAGCTTTCATTGTTCCCTGTTATCAACAAATCATCTACATACACTACAAGATGCACGACAGTTTTTCCATCTTTCTTGACAAACAGAGTTGCATCATCAAGATTGAAGTGCTTAAAATTCAACTTCAGAAGATGCTCAATCAGCTTTTCATACCAGGCTCGCGATGCTTATTTCAGGTCATATAAGGATTTGATGAGTTTGCATACTTTATGTTCTTGTCCCTTCACAACAAAACCTTCTAGCTAAGACACGAAGACATTCTATCTCAAGTCTCCATTCAAGAAAGCAGTCTTCACATCCATTTGATCAACTTTCCATCCATTCTATGTTGCCAAGGAAAATAGAGTATGAATGGTAGCCCATTTTGTTGTGGTGGCAAAAGTCTCCTCATAATCAATACCTTCTATCTGTGCAAATCTTTTTGTCATGAGCCTCGCTTTGTGCTTGTCAAGTGAGTCGTCTGATTTGTACTTTTTCTTGAAGACCCACTTACAGGCAATTGGTTTGGTTCCGAATGGAGGGTCCACCAACTTCCACGTCCCATTCTTGAAGAGAGCATCATACTCCTTCTGCATGGCTTCTTTCCACTCATCATGAGAAGTGGCATCTTCAAAGGAAGTTGGTTCAAAGCTCTGTAACAGGACACACCCCCCAGGGCCCCCATATCACAAATCCCATGTGTCAGATACAATGTCATGAGGACACGTGTCGAACATGAATTTGGCATGTGTCATGTCCACGGAACGTGTCAAATTTGTGTCTGGCGCGTGCCCTACACATGTCTTGATTTCAAGACATGTGTCACGGATTTTGAAGGGACCCACGACCTCTAAAAGTCAATTCAACCCTCATTTGGTCATGTTTTCTTATGCAGGTTGGAGCTATGAGGTATTTTGGTGAGAAACTAAGGGTTATTTTGAAGATTTTGAAGGGATTCCAAGTGTTGGACAAGTGGATTTTTCAACCAGACTTCAAGTTTTTTCCTACAACAGTTAGTTTTCTTCCTCATTTCACAGAAATCATGGCTCAATCAACAAGGGAAGCAGTGACAGATCAAAGAAAGGGACAAATGCCACTGATGGCATTGCCCCCCCTCCTTCAACTTCATCACCCTCTGTTAGTGTCCAATCTGCTGCAAGTGCAACTTCTAATGCTGAAAAAAACATTGATGCAACAAAACAATAAGCTCAAGAGAGCAAATATCCGTTGTGGAAGTATGTTACAAGGCGCCAAGGGCTCGAGGCCAACTTAAAGGGAGCAGGGAATGTTCTTTGGACATGTGGTTTTTGCCATAATGAATGTAAGAGTACCTATTATCAAGTTAAGGGCCATTTGTTGGATCAGCCTTGTAGACTTGGAGCATATAAATCAGTGAGTGTATCCAAACAAACAAAAATGGAAAAAGAGGACAATGTTGTCTTGGGAAAGGTGGCAGCAGCATGTAAGAAAAACAAAAATGAGGATCCTCTTCCATTCTTGAAGAATTCATCTAGCAAATTTCAATTTGGGAGTGGGAGTGGGAGAGCAACTCAACAAGCAAGAAAGAGGGCATTTCGTCCAATGGACAAGATATTTCAGCAAGATGAGATTGATCTTACCATTGGTGTTTTTTTCTATCTCAACTTCATTTCATTCAATGTTGCACAGTCTCCTTTGTTTATTGAGATGTGTCGAGCTCTACTTGATCAGGCTCCAACCGGATAAGTGCCTCCTAGTTCAGAGAGGCTTAGAACCACATTGTTGGTTAAAGCAAAGAAGGAAGTGGATAAAATCCTAGAGCCTATTATTCATCATGACCCTCATCCGGTGTTAGTATTGTTTCTAATGGATGGACAGATGCAACACGCCATTCACTCATCAATTTCATGGTGTCTTCCCTAAATGGAAGTGGTGGATGCTCTTAGAAAATACAAGGATGCACAACGTATGGGTGAGTTGTTCATTAAAGTTATTGAAGATGTAGGTGTTGATTCTTGTGTGCAAATTATTACAAATAATGCACCTCTTTGCAAGGTTGTTGGCATGATTGTGGAAGCTAAATATCCACAAATATTTTGGACACATTGCATTTTTCATTCTTTGAATTTAGCACTTAAATCTATTGCTTCGAATGTGACATCGATAGGAAGTCTCATTGAGGATGCATGCCATATCCGCAATTTTGTACAAAACCATACCAATGCCCTCACAATCTATAAAGAGTACACACATCTATCATTGTTGAACATTGCAGATACTTGGTTTTCCTCCTCATTCATCATGCTTAAGAGGTTGAGGGAGGTCAAGACCACTCTTGGATCCATGGTTATTTGATTTCAAAGTTTTGGTCTTTTTGGAGAAAGACAGCTCAAGCTTCTTCAAAAAAGGTCAAGGATATAGTGTTAGATGATGGTTGGTGGGAGAGGGTAGATCTTACCATTAAGATCATGGACCCTATCATCTCTTTGTTGCGATTTCCAGACACGAACCAGCCCATCCTAGGAGAGGTTTATGAAGGGTGGGATTCCATGATTGAGTTCGTGAAGACCATTATTTTAAATCATTAGTGCCTTGAGTATTGGGACATCAATAGAGACCGTATTCACCACCATGCGGGATATTCTTATCAGCAAGTGGGATAAGAATTGCACACCTTCGCATTGCTTGGCTCACTCATTGAATCCCAAATACTACAATAATGATTGGCTCAATGGTGGGCCTTGTTGACTTTTCTATACAAGA